>CM041014.1:27166269-27256952 GCA_022984855.1 Dimocarpus longan
TCGAATTGTTGTTTTCGTATTATGGATCTTGGTTCCAACGCTGCAGAGACAGGTTCTGGGTAAAAACTAGGTATTGGTCCTGATGCTGCGGAGACAGGTGTTGCTGATCGAACTAATCTACTTTTCTTTCTTCACAGAGATGTAGAAAGAAAAGTAGGCGCTTTTAAGGCCAGTGTGGAGTAGCTAGAACGGATGGGAGGTAATTCGTCCTACATTGGGTGGCTTGCTAAAGCCTTGTGTTCGTTTCAGTGACCTGGAGTCTTCGTTTGGGAAGTCTCCCTCTATGAACGTGAACTACGGAGGAGGAAGGATTTGATGTAGGAGCAGAGTGGAATCTGGAGCAGGGTATCAGGTTCAGACGACCTCAAACTGGATAGAGCAGGATTGGTGGAACCTGTGGTCGTCTCAAAATAGAAAGAGGTGCAGACGTCCCAACATGAGGTGTTCCAAAAGGAACTTAAGAGGAAAGAATAGGACTGGAAAAAGGTCCGCTCTTATAGAAGAGCTACAGAGGCGGATGCGGATTCAGTCCAAGCTAAGTTCATAGGTATTGCCTAAAAAAAGATATTTTATAGAAAAATAGAGCACTGACCTAAACTAGACCTCTGCTAAGGCAGAAAGAAGGTCAACCTCACCTCAGGTAATCACACCTTTCTTCCTCGACGATCAAAGAGTAAAAACTCGCTTTCGAGCTAACCAACCATGGAGCTACCAGCCAACAAGCAAAACGAGTTCTCATTCACGGATAACTAAGCTTTGACAAGGGAGAGCTTCTCATACCCGCCCTTACAGGAGCCTAACGGAGAAAAGGCTATGCCCAATAGGGGAAGGCTGCGGTAAAAGGATGTCCGTCTGTTGATGGCTAGCTCGTACAAGCAAATATTGGACCTAGGTTTGTTGATGGATCTGGTCTTGTCGAACAGGTCCGGATTCGAGGTTAGAACACAAAAGCCCACCAGCCGAGCTGAACTGGTTAGTGATGGAAGCAATTCCCACGAACTGAGAACAAAAGGATGTACTTGCCCCCTTCCCCAGCCATTACCGCTCATCCACCGCTTTTTATTAAGAAATCCTGTCTTTGTCTTTCCAGGCTGTCTTTTGCGTGCTATTCCTTACGCCCTGAGAAAGAACCTCCACTTGGATTCATTTCAAGTCTCGAGTTCTTGTTTAGAATTCTCGTAGATGAAGTTCGAACGAGAGCTTTGATGCAATTCAAATTGACAAGCAGTAGTGACAGCATAATAAATGTCCGGAGGACAGAACAAAATCTTTAATTCCCTGCCAATAGACCAATCAATGGTGCTGTATCGGAAACAAGATTCAGTCGCTACAAGCGAAGGATAATAAGAAACCGGCCGTAAAACGGGTAGATTAACTAAAAGAAAATACACTTGGCCCACTAAGCACTAGGAGAGTCGCTTAGATAATATGCCTCGACCGGAAGACTAAGGGATTCTTCAGGTCTAGACGTAGCCTTCTTTAAATGTCATGCCTGTTAAGGTAAGCTCTCAGTGGATGCCATTACTTGACTCAATCTATCCGGGTGATCGAAGGCGTATCGCGATCGACGCTTATTATACGTTGCTTCGACTGCTGTGTACACATCCCCAGCCAATAAGAGGAGTGGGTACCATACTCGCTAAGAGGAGATAACAGTGGCTCCGCGCCCCCTAACTACTGAAGACCTTAAAGAGGTGGTTGACGTTCGTAAGGCATAGATCGCTGATTCTCTTAATTTAATTCTTTGAAACTACGCGCTAGACTAGACTAAGAATCCCTCAATTTTAATAGTAATTATATCTTTTATTGGCACTTCTATAGAATAGAAAGAAGGAGTTGTCACCCCTCGTCAAAGTACGCCCAAAGACTTCTCTTCAATTCCTTTAAGCAGAGACCCTTTTTCTGTGAGGGGTCGTAGGCCAGTCTTTCAGTAATTTCCGAGGAGTGTAAGCAATTCTAAAAGTTCTTTATAGGTTCACGAACACGACCCGGCAATCGTAGACCCTTCCTCTAGTTAGTGACTTGGCTCCCTTCCTTCTAGTCACTGCTAGTAGGATAACATCTATTAGTCCCTTCTCCTTTTGCTTTCTTTCTGTCCTCTGGTTTAAGGTTCATAAGGGGAGTGCTCGCTACTATAAGACAGCTCTGCATTCCTTCGAGGCAATCGTAGCCAAGCTCTGAGACTATTCAAGCTAGCGTGGTAACGATACTGAGGAGGATACCTAGCTAGTCTTGAACCAGAGCAGGAGGAAGGGGAGATTGAACCCTGCTTTAGTAAAGGAAAGAGGAAGGGTGTTCTCCTTAACTTAATACAGCTTTCATAGCCCTCGGCTAGCATAAGTGGCAAAGCAAGGTTATCAGCTAAGGTGAAAATGATACGACTAATAACCATTAATCGCCTTCGGATGTTTACGCTTACTGGTCGTTCCTAAAGAGCTAAGACTTAACTATTAATACAGCTCTTTAACCTCCTAGCTTGGAGAGAGAAATGATTTTATCGCGCTCCACATCTCGTGGTATTTTTGTTCCCAGCCTGGACTTTAGTTCATCGAGGAAAGGATAATTTACTACGAGAGTGCAGAGATTTGCTCCTCAATAAGTATCGGGGTACAGAAAGAGTACATTGACACATATTGCTTCGTCGCTTGAGCTTGACGAATTTCTACGACGTTAGTGAGAGCAGAGTCCAAACCAAAAAGAATTAAGCCATTATAATTAAATTAGAGTATGATAATGAATTCATTGGTGGCAAAGCTTTAAGCCTGCAGACGGATATCCGTCGGGACCCGAGGATACCAGCGATGATGAGGTTCCCATGATGATGACATGCAACGTCATATCCGTCCGATATGACTGAACATCTAAAGAGCTCATCGTTGAGCTAGACCGGAAAGATGAAGGCCGAGCTAAGGTCGCAATAGCCCGAGACGGGGGGCTAAGAATGAGGTAAAGGTCTCTGTCGATTTATATATATAGACGGCCGTGGACCCATAAATAGGCCGGCATTCAAAGCAGGAGAAAGGCGGGTTCGATTACAAGTTTTAGTTAGATGGGCCGGATGCGCAGCATGCTCAGGCCCTTGCTAATTACCAGCTACCATACGCAGAATGGGTTGATAGTGAATGGTATCCGGACAGCTCATCCCCAACTTCTGCATGTACGCCGGAAAGGGGTGCCCCCTTAGCATCTGATATATTTTACGGCCCGTTGTGGAAACTTGGCGACCAATCAAGCCTTGCTTCTAAAGCAGTCTCCTCTGTCTCTGAAAGGAAATGCGCTTGAATGGTATATGGCAATTCTTCCCCGCTCCGTGGCCGATTGGGACACGATGGCTACGAAATTCTTCTGGGCGTACTACCGCACTACCGGGATCCGACGCCGCTTCTTGTCTTGGGAAAGATGCCTCGAAATTGAAAGGCCAAGCGCGAAGAAACTCGTTCCATGGTAGGACCGGTGGATGAAGCCATCGTATACTCCTAGACTAAAATCCTAACGGAGACCAGCGCCCTATAAGCCCGCCATATGCTTGCTGGGGAGGTATACGAAAACCCCTTTCCGATAAGGGTACTTGTTACCCAGCTTAAAAAAAGTTATAGGCTTAGTGTCAATACCTGTCCATTTCCTGTTGTGGGCTGGGTTGTCAGGAAGTGATGGTGGTAGAAGGAATCGGAACTTCTTTTGTCTGCCCTAGGGGAACATCTGTTGACTTATCGACCAGAAAGCCTTTGCTATTAGTTAGTCCTCAGCTCTCTTTCATAAGACTCGTGTAGTCCACCCCAAAAAGAGCTCCATAGCAGGAAGTGACTTATTTTGAAGCGATAAGCAGATTGATTGATTGCTCGAAAGAGCCGTACCTAGCTAAGGGAAGAAGCTATCCATATTCGCCGGACAGAGAAGACAGGGCTATTGCAGTGGTAGCTATGGAGATTCCTCCTACCACCGAAACCCAGACGCCAAGAGGATGTATCCTATCCTCTATCCTAAGCGCGATGGACGAGTACCCGCTCAAGCTCGAGTGAAAGTTCAACAAATCCGAGATAGGACTATTAGTAGGGCGAAGGAGGTCCTCGGTCAGTATTCATCCCGTGGTATACGCTTGTGCACCTGCGCCGGTCTTGCTTCGTCAGCTCGTTCTTCTTGTTTTCGTTTGGGCTGCCTTTCTTGTTTGGACTCTACCTCACCAAGTTTGATTTGATGTGTGGTGCACGGATCGGCCTTGTTGCTTCTTGGTCAGCGAAGGGGGAATGCGGAATCTATAGACGCGCTGGCTTCGGTTGCTCAATGAACCAGCTTGGAAGCAGCATTTGGTCCTTAAGCGAAAGAATCTTTTTTTGCTCCGAAATGCCTATCCACTGATTATTCCTCGCGAATGGAACGATCGATCGAGCGATGTAATGACTGACCGACTTCTCTAGGGGCGAGGTCACTGCCCCTTATGTCGGGAAGTGAATCTGAGTAGGCGGCTAAATCAGCACATATTTCCCAAACTACCGTAGATGAGGCAAGTCTAACTTCCCTTAAATGAATCCAGTTCAAGCTGTGATAAGAGGACGTTTCCGTACCCCCTTACCTTACTCAAGAAAGAAAGTCATGCTGATCAGTAGTAGTGTCTAAGAGGAAGGGTTGGCCCTTTGAGCTACCTATTTAAAGTGATAAAATTATAAACTTAGCTTCTCACGTTGCCATAGATTCTCCATTTCATAGGAAGAAAGAAATCGGCTTTGCCCAAGTTGTAATGACTGAGCTTGCTCCCTGTCGATGAAGAATGTTTCGAAAGCAAAAGCCTTGCTGGGTTAGCTTCGCTTTCCTTGACTTTAGAGAGGAATGGTTTCCGATGAACTACTCCCTTTACCTGTTGATGAATCATGCTTCGAACACCTAGACCAGCTGCCGCTTAGTCACGTCTGCGCTTAGATAGCGATGTGAACCCGCCTTCCTTAATCAATAGATAGGTTTGTACTACTACCAGTCAAAACAGAAACTTCTGAAAAGCATATAGCGTATAAAGAGACCTCTTACTATAATTGAGAATACGGTGGGCCTCTGCCAAAGAATTTCATAGAATGACGAGGTGAAGAAAGGTGATCTTAACAATTGGAAGTGAGCCTAAACTGATCTGAGGTTGTATACCTGAACTCCTAGTTTCGTTTTCATCGAGATTGGGTTGGTGTTCAGTGTACTTAGTACAAGATCGAAAAGAATGCATTGGATGGATGCCCGGGCATTGAGAAGGAAGACTTGTTATATGCTTACCACACGCAAATCAAACGAAGTTCTCTTGGGTTGGTCAACCATTTTTAGAGTTTGCTTCTATACGGAAACGAAGACTTTCGAGAACAAATATTGGACCGGGAAGAGGGGCAAAAAAGAAAGTCTAAGCGCATATGGCACGAAAAGGAAATCCGATTTCGGTAAGACTAGATCTGAATCGTAGTTCAGATTCAAGTCGGTTCAGTAAGAGATGGAAAGGCCTTTCTCTGTTGAGAAAGCCTTTTTTATTGTTCCTTGTTTTACGTTTCGTTCTACCGTGCGCCGGTTGTTTCTATTTTATTTTTTTTCTAGGTTCAGAAGGAACCGTTATTACGGGGAAAACCCTCCTCCTTCTTTTCATACTTTTATGTCAAGTGCTTTTTCTATATCGTCTTTATGGTTGTCGTTTACCAAATCAGTTTGGAGTTTTGCTCATATATATATTCATTCTAGTTTTCATATCTATCTTTTTCTTTTTGTTACGCTCCTACGTAGTCTCAAACTTGACTCTTTATTTTTCTTCGTTTTTGTTGTTGTGTATGGCGAGCGGGCAACAAGCTCTTCCGGCCCCTTCCGGCCCATCAAGCTCGTCCTCATGGACGGAAGATTCATTCGAAATGCGCGTCTTGTTGGAACCTTTTTCGGAAATGGAAATGGAAAGCCAAGGCCCATCGTCGGTGAATCAACCCTCTGTGACTCCTCCAGTCGCTTCCCGGGGGGAGGAAGCTGGTCCTTCTAATCGGGCCCCCCCAAAAGTCTCCTATCCATATCACGAAGATGAAATGATAGGGGGGGATTCCGTTAGTTTGATCCAACGTCGCCTTTTGGCGAAAAACCCTGACCCCTCTTTCCAGGACTGCCAGCTGGCCCGTTTTGAAGCCGAGGACCTCTTCGAGGTCAAGGTAGACATTATTTTTAAAATGTCTGTCCTGAACCCAGAAGGGGATTGGTTTGGACAGGGAGCCCGGGCCCTCGAGAATTCTCGAACCCGCACGGGAGAGGAGTCCTTGGAAAAACTGCATACTCTTCTTTCGGATCTCAAAGCGGGGGGAGTCAATTCCGAGGCCTTCTCTCAATTGAAAGGGAGAGTTCCCCTGAAAAGGGCTGGGGACGAGCACTCTACCGCATAGGGTAGGGTACAGTGTCCAAGAAATAGGTTCGAGGACCCGTTGGTCAAAGGAAAGGGGAGGTCCTGATTCCGGGACGGAGCCGTATGACGCGAAAGTCTCACGTACGGTTCCTTTGAGAAGGGTGTGATACCACCACCTATCAGGCCCGACGAGCGGTCCACGGAGCTGCATCCCTACTCACCTGGTCCATGCACATCGCTCTCTCCAGGAGGTTGGCCTCCTATCCTAGATCTTCCCATTTTCAAAAAGATCCCGGGCTCGATCTGGTTTAGTATCAAGGTGATTCTCTTTCTGTTCCTATATATATGGGTCCGTGCAGCATTTCCACGATATCGTTATGATCAATTAATGGGACTTGGCCGGAAAGTGTTCTTGCCTCTATCATTAGCTCGGGTAGTCCCCGTTTCTGGTGTTTTAGTCACCTTTCAATGGCTCCCTTAATTATGTGCGAGGAATTGCCCTCTTTTAACATGGGAAGCGGGCTAGTCCCCGAAAATGCCCGTTAATAAAACGTTGGGGTTCATTCTTTTTTGGAGGCGAGTAGCGAGTTAGCGAAAGAAGGGAAGCTCTGTACAAGGAGAGGAACGACTTAAAAGGAAAGGGCTTTTTTCCAAGTCAGCCATGTACTACTATCGGTCATACAATGATGGCATTGTGAATCTCATTCCTATTCCAGTTTTTTGGACCGAGTTAGATCTAACCTTTCTAGGGAGTGAGAGGGCTAAGGGGAAAGGGTGGGTGGCACCTTACGCGCTTTTTTAGGAGGAGTTCAGTGTAGTCGGATGGAAGGGAAGCGCATATCGGAAACGAATCGGGCATCTATGGAACCCACGTGCGAACCTTCGGAACTCGAAGTGAAAGGATAACATCAGGAACTTTTACTTTTCTCATTCCAGCTGACTCAGCCCTGCCAACTATTGAAAGAATGGATAAGCTATGAGATCAGGGCTTACGACAATTACATACGAAAGGAAGGTGAAGGGACTCCAATGTTGAAATGGCTAAACCAAGCTTTACCAAAGATGATTGTGCATAAAATCTGGCACTAACCATGCGACTTTTGAAGGGGCCCCGGGGCAAGCTCTTGTTCGGATACTACCATCGATACAACAGAACTTGCCCCACCCAAGCTCTACGGGATACCCCTTATTATACCCTTTCAGTGGAAGCACGCCACGTGCTGAGTTGAATCTACACTATAACCTGAGCCCACAATCCCATACAAGACAACTGTCATCCGACGGACACAATTGTGTAAAATTCTTCTACGACGGTGCTAGTCGTGGAATGGAAATCCAGGTCCCGCTGGGGCTGGCTATGTGCTCAAGACAACTACAGGTCAGACCCTTGCGGAAGGTTCGGAACATTTAGGGTCAAAATACAGCAGAACTGAAAGCTCTGTCGTTGGGCATCCAAAAAGCCAAGGAGATTGGTATATGCCGGAAGTCATCGGGGACTCCAAACTCGTTACTAACTGGATGCTCGTGGCAAACCAAAGAATTTGATTCAAGTCAGAATAATGGAGTCTATAGGGTCGCTGACGCACGACTCTATGGTGATCTACCCCGCGTACCTAGACGGTTCAATGTCTGGGCTCTGGGCGGACCGCCTGGCAAAAGAGGCAGCAGGCCAGGTAACACACGGATCGAGACTACCGCCTGACTCGAATTGGGAATGAAATGACTGAGGCAATGATGACATTGACAGCACCCCCTCCATGCTGTCACGCCCAAATTCCACTTGGAACCCCGGCAAGCAAGGATACATCCTTGCCGGTGACGAAGGTTTCACACAGAAATTACAGCTATGATGGAAGGCTAACCGGAGCTGAATTATGGAAAAGTCATCTCCCTCGCCTCGTATTGAGACGGGGAATAATCAATCGCTAAAATCGGGTCGGGATTCCGAGAAGAGTCCGCAATGACTGTGTGTTAATAGCCGGATGACAAAGTCTTTCTATTAAAAGCTCGGAACTCAGCATAAGACCTCTTTAGTTTCGTCCTCCTCAGGCGGTCCTTCTGGCGATCATCAGCGATCCGGCTCAAATATGGGCTAGGCGCGGGTCCCGCCAGAACCATGGACTGGTAATGCCTCCCTCTAAAAGCAGAAACCGAGATTACCATAGATAGGCCGATCCAAGGGAGCATCTTTCAGCTTATTCCCAAATCAAAGCTACTTGACTTTACTTTAGTTGTCGTACTAAAGTAAAGTCAAGGTGCGTAGCTGTAAAGCATGGAAAGGTATCCAGAAAGCACAGTAACAGCTATGATATAGGCGCCCTCTCACCTAATACCCGCTACTAAGGATTGAAAGTAGCACAATCGGCTATAGAACTCCAGATCTACGAATAGCCGTGGGCAAGCACCTTTAACTAGCAAGTAGCTAGCTTCCGCCTTACTTAACAGCAAGGCGCGAAAGCCTATAGCTTCTACTTTTATTTAGCAGCCCAAATAAAGTACCCCTTTAACACACAAGTACGCTCACGCTAGTACAAAAGTAAGTAAACCACCTTCTCATGTCTCCAGACCTTCTATGAACAGGGCTTTGAACTATAGCAAATAGCCCATTGGTTGAGCTTTGCTCTATGCTGGCTTAACAGTTCCTATGCCTGTTCGAACAGGAATAACGAGCAAATAAACCGTTAGCCCGACCCCCTTGTTGCCCGCTTGCTTTCGCACCTCGCTTCCGCATCTACTTAGTTAGCATCCCAAATCAGCGTACCCCTGCTTCCTTTAAGAGGCTAGTACACAAGCTACTAAAGCTAGTAAGCTAGTATACACGCATTTGCCCGATTGCTTTAAGAGAAGCTTTACCTCCTAGTTTCCACCTGTCCTGTCCAAAACTATGGAACTCATCTGAAAAGTAGATTTTCTAGATCAGAATGTGAACTCTGAGAATAGGGGTATACAAGTTAACCACCTAGAATCGATCCATGACCGCTAAACAAAAAAGGAGTCCTTTACCAAGTAAGCTAGGCAACCGTCTTTACCTGCCTCAACCGATCTTAGCTCGGACATGCCAACAGCCAATACTTACTCCTTTCCCTGGGACAGCTAATCAAAACTAATACGTTATCTTTGAGACTACCCTTAGGACTCTATAAAGTCATTTAACAGCAGATAGACAGAAGTTATGACAACCCTCACACGAGAGCCAAAAAGAAGGCTTTCATTAAGATAATTCGCCCATACAATAGAAGAGGGAGAGCAATCAACGCTATGGCTACTTTAGGACAATTCCCGCCTTAGGACCCCTACTGTGACAACAGCTACTACGCATCCTACATCAGAAAATGCTATCGACGAAACAAACCTTTATCAAGCATATCACCATGACCTGGTACAGAACCAATCTTCACTTTTCGACATCCGTAACGGATTAAGAAAAGCGTTCTAACAGCAGTTACACAGCCCCTGAATGTCTTAGATAGCTGTAAGTGAAAGAAGGGTACTAAGTAGCTGGGAATGCGGCTAGCTAGTTTACTTACTTGTTTGTACTCCCATCTGAAATACTACTGGAAAGTCCATATTCAACTCAAAGCAAGCTACCTAGCTCGTTTACCCTAACTACTTAAACGAATCAATCTCCCACTTCTCCTACGAACTACCATGCTCTAACTCCAGTTTACAGAAAGCTAAGCTTGCTTGTTTCACAGACCTTTTCCCCTACCGGCCGTAGCTCCGTCTGCCAGCTCATCTGTTTACCCGAGCTTGCTTATACCGCTAGCAATCCTTACCTTACTTACAGTGAAAGAAGGCTACACAGTAGGCTAAGCGAAGCGGACCTCTGAGAGCTAACAATGTTACGTGAGTGGAGAGAGGGGGAGTCGCTAGTTCTTCTTTCTCTTGTTGGAATGATCAATGAAAAGAGGGTCCTTGTTCTTTCGGTGAGCCCGTATCCGTTGTAGTAGGCCCAAAGCAGTTAAGACATCGAGTAGCCCCCATAGATGGGATAGAGTTGAGGATTTAGGAAAGAATCGTGATAGCTTAGGGAAGCCCAGAGAGATCGAGGCTAGGATCAAGAATCAAATCAGATAGATCCGAGCGCGAATGCAACATTAGGAAAGAGGACCGTAAGGAACCCCAACAGAAACAGGAATTCCAATAAAGACAATCTTTTCAAAGTTCTTTGATGTTCAGAAGAAGAATCCATGCAGGGCTCTAGAAAGAGTAAAGACAAGCTTACCTATATATAAGGAAGGCAGGGTGGGCAGTTAATGGGATAGGCAGTGAACCTAGGCAAGGGAATGAAAAGACCTATTCATCACAGGCCGAAAGCGAAGTCGAAGAGTGATTGGTACAGTTCACTAAATTGATTTGATAAGGACAGGACTCGAGCTAAGAAAGGCATTTGTGAACGGGGGAATCAAATGCCCTTGAAGCAGGGTGATACGACGTATCTCAGTGAAAGGTATAATGTAATATCTCTTGTTTGGGTTGAGCTAGGATCCACCCCATCCATTTCTTTCCTGGAAGCTCCAGTAGCCCGCCCGCGGGAGAATCACTTTGTCTTTTCTCCTTTGTCTTTGCGCGGTGAAACTCTTCTTTACATCTTCTTCCTTGTCCTCCGTCTTCCACTTATCAACTCCCATCCTCGAGGGAAATGAAAGATCGTCTAGGCCAAGCGGGAATCCCTACCCTAATATGAATTGGAGTTTGCTGAAGCTTCGTCCAGTCCCGAGCGGGGAAGATCGCTTTTCTAGGGAGTGATTCGATTCTCTACCTCTTTTCATGCGCGAGCACTAGTCTCTTTCTTATTATCAATGCTTGAACTATCACTCTTTAGTCAGCTAATACCTCAATTTGTCTGGCAGGGCTTCTAAGCAAGCCTGGGAATACGGGTTCAGTAGGGAGTTCAGTCAAAACAAAACAAAAAAGGATTCTAATCACCGTATTTTAGAAATGAGAATATCAAGGATAGTAGCGAACTCTAGCTCTGGGCAGTCGCTCAAGGGGTCAGTCCCTCAAAGAAAGGATCGGAAACAGACCTACGATTGGCTTTCGAAAGCTCTTCTTTCTTTCCCCGGCATAGATATAGATCGGATGGGGAAGTAGGCATTTCTAGGATTCTCTTTGGTTGCACGCCTTAGCTTAGTTCTTCCTGCCATGCCAATTCGCTTGAAAACCCAAGAAAGAGTATCGTATCGACCGACCAATAAATTACTTATTTTAACAAAAAGAAACCCACACACACAAGGCAACACAAGGTGGCAATAGCCAATTTGGAAGGCAAACAAGATGATGGAATGCCTAAAAGGAAGCTTTTCTTGATGGTAATCGGTTGGCAACTTACAGGGTTCTTGGATGCTCCCTTGGACACTTGCCTTCACGACTCTTCTCTTGCAGACCCTCAAGGTAGATGCTAAGCATTTATGGGCTTCCCAAAAGGAAACATCAAAAGTGGAGCCCAATCATACTGGGCCTTGGGGACCTAAAGCCCAATTATACAAGTTCATATTTACAAAACTGCCACTATGCTACATACATGGGTAACGACTCCTACGACCTAGACGCTACATGGACACGACTCGGGAGCATCACGGTACATTACATGGACACTAAGACACGACTGTGACACTCTCCCCCACTTATTCTGCAGACGTCCTCGTCGCCTTCTTGTTCAGAAAATCTTCGATCTTGTCCACGAAAGGCAACAAGGTTTCGGCGCGCTCCCAGCTTGCTTCGGCAATCGGCAAGTTCTTCCACTTCACCTCCTGAACTTTAGGTTTTAAAAACTATATTGAGGATCCTGAGCCTTCGTCCCCTCTATCTCTTGACATAAACTATCTTCTATTGCGTATCCTTGGTGTGCGTATCCTTGGTGCCTAACTCCACCTCTTCTGTTGCACACCCTGAGTCCTTATTCACAGCCAGCACTCTCTCTTCTAAGTCTCCTTTACCTATAGATCCTTAAAAGGGTAACCAAGTTGGTATGGAAGAACTGCTACGCCGCAGGATTTTCTCTATACAAGTTCTCGGACATGTTTTGAACACTTTGATATGCGATACGCGTAAGCAAAGGAGCATTCGCCCGAAATGTGAAGCGCCATATCGTACTAATTCTAATTTTTTAGTAGAGAGAGAGAGAAGAAGGCCTGGAGGGGAAGAAGGGTCTCTCCCTTGTTGACATAGGAAAAGCGGGTCAGTTGATTGGCAAACCGGCCCCGAAGTGCCCAACGAATTGCGGATCACAAAATGCGTAACTCACTTGCATGAAAGAAAATCCGCGTTCACCACAAACATGTCGAAATTCCACAATCGGGGGAATGAATCAGCGCTTCCCGATACGGCATGCAGCTAGCTGGCTGAACCGATATATCTTACTAAGATATTTAAACCGTCGATTCAGGTGGAGAGAGAAGTAAAGGAGTGGAATCCTTGGCTGGTATTTGATCGCTAGTTGGTTCCACTGGAGAGGATAAATAGATTGCTTTGGTTCGGCTTGGAACCTCGACGTGCTACCTACTAATGGTCTCGAATAAAGGTTCTTAGCTGCCGTTGCTTGGGCGCTAGGGATCTAACTCAATGTTTGGTCCTGATGGCAAGGATTCACTTGATTGCTTTGAGCCAGCTGCTCCCTGGGAATGGAAATGCAGATGCAGAGGCTGCCTCCCAAGCATTTGATCCCTGGGGTTGGAACAGAAGACATTAGCTCCAGCTTTGGGCTCAGTACCTCCATTAGGTCACTGACTCCCATTTCCGTTGATTGGACAACCGGCCTTAACGGCGCTCCCTTAGCTTCTCTCGTTGGGAAGGAGAAGAGAGACAAGCATTTGAGGGCAGGAGCTTTCATTCTGGGTGACCAGTAGATAGATACCGGGGTTCTCCCCTCCTTTCTTTGCTGGATTGCCAGGAGAGAGGAAATACTTGGATTGGGATCCTGGTGTTGCTATCGGGTCATATGGAGAATGATGGTGATTCCATGCTTTCGGGCTTAGATCGCTAGGCATTGGAATGGGATCGGGCGGGCCCGGTGAAGAAGCATTGGATCCCAGAGATGGAATGGGAAATGGAGATGTTGAAGAGGCGGGTTGATTAGTTCTGGTTGGAGGGCTACGAACTCCTTCTCATTGCTTTTGTTCCGCTTCCCTTTCAGCAGGGTGAGATGCATAGATACCAGTTGGTGTCCTTCCGAGTGAATGGTTCCGGGTCCGAGCCTTCTTTGGCCCCGCTCGTTGGGTTCAGATCGCCAGGCAAGGAGAGAAATACCAGTTGGGTTCGCTGACCAAGGGAGAAAGAACTTCATTGGCTCAAAACTTCCTCTCTACCAGCTGGGGCATTGGATATCGGGCAGACAGAGGAAAAGCTTAGTTGTTTGGGTCCATTGCTAGGATCGGAATTGGTTGAAAGACATGGATACGAAGTTCCATTGGGCTCAGCATCGGGAGAAAGATCAGGAAAAGAAGAATGAGATGCCTTAGTTGGGCTTCCCTCCGAACCAGGGAAGCAAGTCAAGTAGTGAAGGCTAGCTTCAAAGCTACCAGCTTCTCGTTCTTAATGAGTGCAACCAGTCTCAGGGCTAGTGAAGGTTGCAGAAGACATTCCGGCAACAAGAACAAGGTGAATTTCGCTTGCACTTCAAACATATACATCAGATTATGAGTCTGCTTCCAGCTAAACGTGAGGCAGGATAGGATTGTGTAACGACCCGCTAAACAAAAGAGGTTTTGGCTGAATTTACCGATCGATTAGAGTGAGAATAACTGTTATTCAATCAACCCGGTGCGGTGATCAAGTGTTCAATGCTTTTGATCTAATCGTTTGATTGGGTTCATCGTTTCAACTAACACAAAACTAAGAAAGGGAAGGAAAAGGCTGACTACTCTGAAGCAGCCTGCGGACCGGGCACGATACTATTTTGACATTTGGAAATTCAGAGTGGATAGCACTCTTTCAAAGCCTATGGGCAAAGCCAACCCAAGGAGTGTAGAGCCTCCCCAGCCAGCTCCAACGACGGAGATGGATTCTACAGTTAGGTGCTTGTTGATTAAGTGAGATCGACAGTCCGGGCTAGATCGCGTTACAGTAGTTGGGCAAGACCCAGTGACAGTGTCAGTTGTTTTCTCCGCTGAGCCAAATTACAGTCTAAGTGGAAGTTGGTTGTCCCGTGCAAGCCAGCTATTGTTGCAACAAGGCGATCGAATCCAGTATGCCAACCAAAGGTTTTGTTTTGCAACTCTTCCAGTTATAGGAACTAAAGGAGGTACGCTGCTGGTCCAGGAGAGCTCAGTATGGTTGTCCCCAACTCTTGTTTAAGAAGTTGGTTGGTCCAGTTGTTACGCTTTCTCGTTCATTAAGAACTGCTTTTCCTAGTTCGGAAGGTGTAGCGTATATCGTTGGTGAGGCCGAGCTACAAGTGGTGTCATATTCCTGTACTGCCCTCAAACTTAAAATAAGCCGGCATCCTTTCCCACCCGGGTTCAATTCCCGTCGCCCATCATCTCATTTGAGTGTCGAATCTACACATATGAGAGGGAGAAACCAGGAGTCTGAAGCCCTAAAAGAGGGGGATGGCTTCATCGGGTTATCCCAAGAGCACTTTATCCATGATCCCAGGTTAGAGCACTCTGTTCAAGTACCTCCTCCTCTACTCGAGCCTCGGCAGAGGGTTTTTGATCTCATTCGTATTATAACGAATTAATTGAATTATATAGGACTCTTTCATATTGAACCGGTGGTGAAAATGTCCGGTGCTGGAAAAGATTGTACTCTTCCCTACTGAGACAAGAGACAGTCTTCAACAGATCCTGCTTGAATCAACTAGTAGATCACCATTTCTTAAGGTTTCGTACGACTACTCAAGTGATACGTGAATTGCTCAGAAAAAGTGTAGCTAACCGGAAGGAAATCGTGAAAGAGTTCGGTTCTCTAGACCCATCTGCCACCCTGGGGAAGGGGCGAAAGCGGTGTTTAGTTGAACCGCTTCAGAAAAAAAAGAGGTTGTTGGAAAAGAGTGGAACGAAAGCAGACAGGTGAAGACCAAAAGAGACAGGCTTTTGACTAAACACTACCCGGAACGAAGCCCAATGATTCGAGTCGGTCAGTCGAACAAACAAAGACTATAGTTCGCGATCAAGTCGTTCGCTTCTATAGCGGTTCGTTAATATCAATCTCTAAAGTTGTTCAATTGATCCATCAAGGATAGAAGAGAACAGGGGTCTAAGTAGGGGCATCTTGAATGGGATGGCTTTTCTGGATGTCCCAGAAATGAGGCCTCCAACTCTATGTTATAGCCTTCATGCCCTCGATCCGACGGTCCTCATTCTCCCACTTGGCAAGCTGCTACTGTGAACAACAAAATCAAGGATGCTTCCAGAAACCGTGACTCCTAAGAATCTTCCTTCTTTCTGTCCCATTGAGAGGATGATCCCTGGCCATCGCCAGTGGGGTTAGATCTCGTCAAACCAGTAGCATGGGAACAGGTCTCCCTCCGTCTCGTGGGACGGGCGCCCTTCATCTTAAAAGAGGGAGACCATGGAATATAAGCGAAGCCACTCGCACTTATTGAATATCACGTCAAGGGAATAACGTATAATATATAATATAGTATTATATATAAGTGATTGCTGTGCGGTCTTAGATCGGAAAGGTGACAACATCTAGTTCCGAGGTTGGCCTAACCTAACTTGATGACACGCTTATAGAGTTTTCCGACCTGCGTAAAACAACGTCTTTCTTGCTCGGTGATCAGTCAATGAAGTAATTCTGGATCCCCGACTCGTAAAATTCTCTTTCATTTTTTAGAAATCAAAGAGAAAGAGACGGCCCTTGATCTGGGCGGGATCTATCGGCAGCGGCATTCCCCTAAACAAAAAGAGTTGTTTGCTAAAGCCTGTATTTTTGTTCTTTTTGTTTAGGCTTTCTTTCTCTTTCATGATCTTTTTCCAAGCAACTTACCTGGAGATATTTTCCACACCTTTCTTTTGTCGCAGACCAGGAGCTCCAACGACTTATTCCAGAAGTCCTTCGGACGGACCTTCTTCTCCACGGGTATTTGACCAGCTTGCTTCGGCAATCGGCAAGTTCTTCCACTTCACCAAAGACTCCATATGTGGCTTGTTGTCCGGTGTGCTGCTCACTTGACGGTCTGCTAAGACTTCCTCAGCTTCGCGCTCTGGCATAACGGTCACGTGAGGCATCGGTCTTGTGGAAGTGTTTCGAGCGGGGGATCATAGGAGTCACATTAGAAGGAGCAGTTGACTCATCAGTAGGGGCAGGGGAAGAAATAGCCCCTTTCATTGAGAAAAGGCCCACAGTTTTGTTTTCTCCTTCCCCTCCGGTCATTTTGTCGGAGGTTCCCGCTTCTCATCCCACGCACGGGGGTTCTTCTATCAAGAAAGCTCAGTCTCCCCGTCTCTTCGCAACAACTCCTCTCCCCTTTCCCGGAACAAAACCCGGGTCTCTTGGGCGGGCGGGATGGCGCCTAGACTCGGTCAATGGAGTCAACTGCAGGGTCACTTCCTTACACTCACCTTAACGGACCTACAGGAGTGACTAAGGTGTCAGTAGTCGTATCTTTTCGAAAGGCCCTTTCTGTGTAATCAACTGGGCCATAGAAGAGATATCTTTCAAAGTAGAGCTTCTAGTTCATCCCACACTAGTTCTTTCAGTTGGTAAGGACTACCCTGTTCTGGGGTACGGAAACAAGCCTCCTCGACTCAAGCATTGGATTAGTTTCACAGGCGATTCAGAATATCCTCGGGGGTTGGTAAAGAGAATTGGATTGTATAACCGGGAAGATTGAAAAACTGTGGTAGAAGCTACGAGAATGGCCATGGAGCACCTTTTGTTCCAGCCGTGTACTACGATGAAAGTGGCTTCCCTTATACTTCAGTAACAGGAGAGATTGTACTCTCGGTAAATGCTCAACGGTAAGTGTTCAAGACTCCTTGGAGCTGCTAAGGTCCGGACCCAGCTTCTAAAGTTGGTTTTGAAGCTTATAACCTTGCCAAATATTGAAAGTTGAGGACCGACCCGAAGCTCTATCTGATCTGCTCCACTTGGTCGATGAACTCTTCCTGCTTCCTCCCTTGGTGGATAAGTAAAAAACCTTGCTTGTTACGACTCCCGGAATTTCTTCGTCTTCTGAGCCGTTCTAAAGGCACCCATCGCCTGTTAACACCCCGGGTGAGCTCCGTTGGGTATGAACTCTCCAATTGGTTTCTCCTTTTTCTTCGCTTCTTCCGTCCTTTCGTTCTCATCTTCCCCTCTTTCAGACTTTCGCTTGAAAGCGATAATCAAACTCAGGCTCTGGAAGAGTTTATATTGGCTGCACATGAAGGTTCGCAAGGACCTTGGATTGCTTTTGCCTTTGACCCCTTCCCGCTTACTAACTTGTGACCGTGAAGATTGTTATAGCAACCAACCACTACTTTACCTACTAGGCGTATTGGTCTTTAGGTGAATTGTTCTTTCTTAGCTGAGGATTCTTATTTTATAGACAAGAAATAAGGGAAGGGCTATTGAGGGGGGGTTGTTATCCATTCCTAGTAAGAGGAAGTATATTAAGCTGACGATGGCGAGTGCTTATTCAGTTGCTTCAATTGGTGCTACCTTTCTTTTATTGATTGGCAGGCTTTCTTTAAACTAACTAAGGGCTTGACCCAGAGCTAAAGACTCGACTGCGGGAGATGGCGATTGATACCCCAACTTCAGTAAGTAGCCTGAATTGCCAATACTCATGACGTAGGTAAGTAAGAGCTTGCTTGATCCGTGGGTCTCCGGTCGTAGGTCTCTCGTCTCGTCATCGGTAAGCTATGGTTGAGTTGAGGAGTAGGCATCGGCAACAGGAGCAGATGTATAAGCTGGGGTGGAACGGTTTTTCGACCTTATAGTCGAGGAAGAGTAACTGAACCAAGTATGCTTTCGGAAGTAGAAATTCAATTTTGGATTCTTGCGTCTTCTATTCGTGCTTCTTCACCTTTTCACTTTTACTAAAAAAGCTAAAAGGGTGCTCTGGTTGATCCCCAAGCCTTTGATCTCGTACAGTCCGTCGCTTCTTTTGGGGTGGCAGCCAGCGCGGATACTTTAGAATTTAGAAGAAGAAGATCGAGTGACTTCCCCTTTTTTCGTATAAAGGGAGGTAGCAATGGAATCCGGGCAGCCCCTACCAAATAAAATGAAAGAGTGTTGTGTGAGTACCAAGAATTGTATATCCAAGTACAGATGCTATGGTATGGAAGCAACATAGTTATGGTAAACCAACTAGCTATACCTACCTATAGAATAGAGTCAAAAAAGTACCTGTGACGGTGACTTTCTAGGTTTATGGATTCAGTCAGCTAAACTCCTCAATAAATATCAACAAACAACATGTCGTGACCGGTGTAGCTAAGTTTCCAAAGGTGAACAGCCCCCTGTCCTTTATAGTCGTAAAGAGCTTCTCAGAAAAGTCAGGAAGGAGGCATTCGAAAGGCCGACCACTATATCATAGGCCTTCTGGTGGGAAGGCCGACGACTACACGGACTCTATGTCAAGTCATGAGCGATAGCGAAGCCAAGCCGCCGCTATACCTATAGGCGAAGGGATGAAAGCCCGACGAAGGCCTATGAAACTTAAAGAATAAAATAAGTACTTTAAGGTTACGAAGTCACTTAGCCGTCTACAAAGGGAAAGGCGTCGGTACGGAGTCACCGTCAGCTGTGGATATAGACTAGGCTATAAGGAACGGAGTCTTAAACTATGGACCGAGACTACACTAAGGAACAAGGAAGCTTGACTGAGCAAAGAAGTCAAGGAACAAGGAAGCTTGACTGAGCAAAGAAGTCAAGGAACAAGGAAGCTTGACTGAGCAAAGAAGTCAAGGAACGAAGCAGCTTCTCTAATAGCCCCGTTGAATAGGAGGGCGAAGGCTTTTTGAAAAAGTGTTTTTTGATGCATTTTTTTTTCTTTCTATTTAAAGAGAGAGGGCTTCAAGTTCTTAGGAAGAGCCGTACGAGGCAGCTCACGTACGGTTCGGGAGCCGAGCCCCAGCACGGGGGCTTAGGTCAACACTTATATAATAGCCAGTCATCCATTAGAAGCAGGCAAAATGGTGATGAATTGCGATTGGTCCAAACCTTCGACCAGCGACTTATTGCGACCCGCCCAGAATGCCCATCCATACTAAGACCTTATTCACACAGCGAAGAAAGGCCGAGTGGAAGGGGGCAGTCAGCTGGCTGCTTCTTGGCCACGCCCCCCTGCTTATAGATACGAGATACTTGATCTGAATTCTCAAATAGGAAATTGCATACCATTAGCCGATATACGTATAGGAACATGGGTACATGATATTGAATGTCATCCAGGTCCAGGCGCAAAGCTGGCTCGAAGGGCAGGATTGACTGCTTTCCTTATCTGTATTCTTTACATTTTCTTGTCTAAGATAGAAGGTCTTCCCTCATCACCTGTCCCATTTGAAAGTTCTTCCAATAGTCAATGAGCAGGAAGAGGTTTCCCCTTCTAACCTGATAGCCTCTCTATTTGAGGCGGGATGACTATCAATAGAAAGATAAGGGTACCCCTCATTATCACGTCACACTGCAACTTTAGCCTTCCTTTGCTCTGGCGTTGGAGGGACTCCGTCTTGCGTTCCCCTTTCTATCCCATGGCGCTCCTTTTCATTCGTAGTGGGGTGGGGCCTCGTTCCCAAAGAGTGGAAGGTCGAAGAATCGAATCTCAATCTCTCTTAAGCCCTCTCCACGAAAGCTTGACTGCCCGGCCTTCCCCAAGGATACTTCCTTGAACAGCCTCACCTCCCATCACACACAAGGGGAGCAGGCTTCGAAATCTTCCATATGTCTCTTGGAACACCACAGCTATCCAGGAACGAATGATAGAAGGGAATGTCAGGTAGGCTTGCGCTCTAGAGAAGTTATGAGAAAGAGATTTGTCCTAAGAGAGGAGCGAGGGGGTGAAACATTGACTTACATGAGGAAGTGAGGGGAGGTCAATCTCATATACGGATTAACAACTCATGCATTCCAGCTCAAGGAAGGGAACCATTTCCATCTATATACGTATTTGGAAGGAGAAGGGGTTGCTAAGGTCCATTCCCGCTGTCATTCCTCTGTCGGGTATAGAGGTTCAGTTAAAGCTTCGGGGTTGGAGTCAGCCGAAGACTCGAAGTAAGTGGCCCCCGTCCTTACCTCAGGGACGCTCGTCCTTACCTCTGCCTCTGGAGCACCTGACCTTACGCGCTCTCTTCCGAATAGCACCTGTAGTTACACTGCGAATTTACTCCAAGGAAAATGCGCCCCACACAAAAGGTTGGCCGTCCTCGTCCTGCTTCAGAAGGTATCGACAGAGGGACCCCAAATTGAATATAAAGTCTGCCCCCTTCCCAGTCATGGAAGGCCTCCTTTATTTTCTATTTTCTTGTTTGCTCAATTTTTGGAGATTGAGAATTGCAACAAGAAGGGTGGAGCCGCTTTCGGAACGGCTTTCTCTAACGTCTCCGTTTGATTTGGCTTTGCCATGAACTCCTGCGGCAGTGTAAGCACCATCTTACAATCCGCCCTTTCGGGCAGATTACCAAAATTTGATACTTCGAGCCACACTCCTTTTCCTCGGTCTGGACACTTGGCTCTTCTCTTTTCGAATCTTCCTCCATCAAGTAACCCTGTGGAGGCAAGTCCTCAGAGAGCTTCTCCGAAACCTCCGCTGTTGAGGTCTCTTCTTTCTCTTGTGATCTTTTCTCCCAGCCTTTACTCCTGCTGGGTTCGTCTTTGTCAGGCTGGCTTCGATTCTAATTCAGCTTGCAATCTCTTCATCACTGAGGCTCTTTTCCTTGGGGCTCTCCTGGTATAAGAAATAAGAAAAAGGATAGTAATTGGCTACCCACCCATACAGAAAATGACGAGGAAACCTAGTTAAGTCATTGACATTTATCGGAGAATCGACAGTTCGGTAAATAAGGATGAAGTCGTCTGTCTCGTCCCCGGTTAGCTATGCTCACTGGTATTTTCATTTCGGTGAAGCCTGCACTGCAATCAAACTAGGCGTATTTTCTTCTATATGTTGACCTTTTCCTCGCTTTGTCACTATTTGAAGAGGAACTGGCGGAATAATTGGTTTAGTCTGTGAACGAACCGGAACCACCGAAATCAGACCTGTTGATGTGCCGTCCTCATGTAGTGGTGTCCGTGGTTGCGGTATGATCGGCTGTACCGCCCGCATGCGTGAATCTTTGAATATCTTTGAAGTCTTGACTGACTGTATTTACGACTCTGCTTGGGCCAGTGATCACTATGCCCTAGTCCGCGGGAGGTTCACCATTACGAAGTCTGGAAAGAGGGTCCACTGCGCATTTCTCGAACAAAGCTTATTCTCGTCACAATCGTTCAATCAAATTCCATCAACGTCAAACCCGGCTTGTTGACCAAGTAAAGCAAGGCTTGGTGATCCACGAATAAGACTCATTTCGTTCCCAAGCAAGAGAGGGACGGCATGACAGAGGGACTTACCAACCAGCGACCTCAAAAATCCAATCTACAGCAGCCCAACCACGACTCCGATCACGGTTGCCTGTTGACTTTATCTCAGGTGACAGGGACAGGAGAACACTTCACAAAATGCGCTTTGACAGCGAGCGAGATCTTTGAAATTCAATCAGAACGGGAGACTAAACTCGACTTCATCTTCTGCGTCACTTCACTCGAAGTCCTTGACTCTCATTCCTTTTGAGGAATCTGCCCAAGGAAAAATGAAGAGAATTCCGTGTGACTCCCAATCTGTTCACGTTCTCGCTCCTTCTCATTCCAATTAATGCCAGTCAAACCATGCGCAAGGAAGGTTTTGAACTCTTTTTCTTTCCCGCTAGCGGATGAGAATAAGGATTCCACTGAACCGCTATTCAAATGTAACCTGAGACTGCCGCTAACAACCATGGAAGGTTCTCTTTTCCCCTCTCTTCTGAACCAGAGTTGAGCTTCTTTTCATCATCGCCTTCCATCCTTGGCTATTTTATCAAGATTCAATTCATGGTCAGGGTAGGAATCTTCAACCAATCTGGTCAACCTCGGGAGGAAGACCTAAGACCTAAAGGAAAGGGATCACCTGGTACTGCTGTCAGCTTAGTCCTCTCTGTCATTGGTTTTCTAATTCAGCTTGGAGCATTGAACAAAAGAATCTTTCACCCTTGGGCCTCACTTCCACTGATTTCAGATTCAACTTTCCCTGCGCTTGGGTGAATCGAACCCCTTGTGGAAGCATTCCATTATGATTGAAAACCCGAAACCTTGTTTTGCTCTTCAGCCCCTTCTTTATCGCTTTTCAGCCACTTCTTCTTGTTTCGTCACAAAGGTTCAACCTAAGACTCAAGGGACAAAGAGTCCACGACCCGCGTAAACTTTTCGTCTAAAGGTGGTATTTTTTTTTGAAATCGAATTGGAGAGGGGGTTGAACCCTCTATCAAACTTTGCCAAGCAGTTCCAATTTTGTTTATGTCGGTTACGACAATGCTTAGGGGAGGTAGGTCCCCTGAAGATCTCAATCAGCTAGTCATCTAGGGTAGCTTTCTTAGCTAGTGTCATTTGGCGGTTTTAGTGCCTTTGGTGGCTTTTGTGGCTTTTGTGGTTTTAGTGCCTTTGGTGGCTTTTGTGGCTTTTGTGCCTTTGGTGGCTTTGGTGCCTTTGGTGGCTTTGGTGGCTTTTGTGCCTTTGGCTTCTTCTTGGGAGGATGCTTATACAGAGTAGGTTGGGGCTCTACCGTTGGGGATTCAGTAAGCATCACCGGATCCTTAGTAGGAGATTTTTATTTGATATCTTCACGCAGTTTAGCAATTTCTGACTCCAGACTAGCAATACGCTGAGCATTTTCTTGTTCATTCTTTTTAAGCAAAGCATACTCATCCTGAATACATTTTAGAATAGTGGTCTCTAGACCACCGAAATCTATTACATCTTTTGGTTGTGTGTCTACCCAAACATTGTCTTTATAGACTGGATCTCTTTTTGTATCTATTTTTGTTTTAAGGTTGAATTGAAAGTCCATTTGTGCTATGTTTAGGGTATGCCAATCAATTCTGAATTTCGAATTCAAGGAGATCTTCTCAGTTCGAGACGGATCAGTGAATTGTGACATAAACCAGTCAATATTGACTACGCCTTTAGCAGGACCCTTGTGCTTAATTATCTCTTTGTTATCTTCCGTTATTAAGGCATAACTCTTAGGTGCTAAGAAATAACCTTCTTTTACAATGTACTCCATCTTTAATTTACCCAATTCTATTGAAGAAATATCCTCTTTTGGAAGAGGGCTTCCTAGAATTGCTCCCTAGCTTTTCTTCTCAATAGTGTGCTGCAGCTTTCAGTGCTGCTTTCGCTCCAAGAGAGAAAACACGAACGAGCATAGAGCAACGTGAGGTAAGAGAGACGATCACTAGAGCAGATCACAGAACGATATACGTGATGAGAGTGAGGCGATCAGAAGAGATCCACTAACAATTAGCAACGATCAGTAACGTGAGGTAAGATAGATGATCGGTATCAGAGAACGAACTCCGACCTACATAGAGAGAGAGACGGAACAGATTGAGGAACGAGCGCAGAGCGGGTGTAATACAAAAAAAACAGAAACGTAGAGCTATGTTTGGAGAACCACTTTAAAAGAAGGGGAAAAAACACTAAACTACTTATACTAATTACTAATACAAATGTTTGCCTTTAGCGAACAGTGCGTTTTGCTCTGTTGCTTTGATTGATTCTCGTTAGTGCCTAGTTGCTTTCACTGGTTCCACCAGCTTTCAGGCTTTCCTCCCCACGTAGCTATCACGCCTACTAAAGGCTTGAAGTGCTGTAGCAGTAGCTTTCGTCGCTGTAACTTGTTTCGCTTTCGCATAAGAAGAAGAAGCCAGAAATTACCTTGTGTGTGAGCATAACTTCTAATTCTTAAGTTCATAGTTCCCTTGCTGGAACGACCATGAATTGCTCTCCGGCCACTAGTTGATTTGATATTCCCTGAATGTGCTAATAGCTGCTTTCCGCTTTCCAATAGTTTGCCTGCCTTGATGCTCTTTCTTTTGTTGTGCTTTGAGTTCTAGCTTTCAGTGCTGCTTTCTTGGGATTTTCTTCCTACGCACTAGAAAGGGGATAAATCCACTACTTCCCATAGTGTTTATACTATAGTTGCTTTCACTGGCTGGAACGCCTATGTTCGGCTTTCTTGCTTTGGATTCCCAAAATCAGAGGCTTGAAGTGCTCTTCTTTCCCCATATGTGCTTTGATTGACTCCTATTGCTTTTCTTCCTACGAACTACAACAGAGAGAAAAACAATTATCTACTTCTACTTGCCAATGGTGTGTGTGCCTAGTTGCACAAGAAGTGCTTTCAGTGCGGAACAGTGCTTCCACGTAACCCTACCCTAATGAAAACGCGCCTATGAGACTATGTATGAACCATAGGAAGATAATCGATACACTAAGCACGAGCCTAGTAGAGCGGAGTGAGCGCTTTCGAGCATGAGCTCCTCCTAAAGAAAGGGATTGAACCCAGTGCGTGTGGTGCCACTCAATGGAATCCTACTGAAAACGGACAACTTCAACTAACAACTTTCCCGGATAAGTGCTATCAGCGGACTCGCTAGTGTTTCGTATAATGCTAAAAAGTATGTTTCTTATTATCGTATCGAAGAAGAATGAGGGGCAAACAAAGGAATTGATCGAGAAAGATCTCTCTTGTTACTCTTCTTCTTATTAGAAGATCCCTTGTTCTCTCTCCTTATTAGAAGGAAGATAGTAGTGATTTGATCCGCTTTGGTAACAAGAAAAAGAATCTTCTCTCTTTGAGCATAATACCAAATAATGTCAACAATTGGAAGATGTTGTTTACGTGACTGAATTGCTAGTTACACGGAGGAGTGGAAGAAGGGAGGGAGTATATTCTCGAACGAATCGAAGACGTACAACCAGGAAGTAAAGAAGTGAATATAACTGTGAGGGATGTAGTGTGCCTAGGGACAAAAGCAAAAGAAAGCTAGGACCTAACTAAGAAAGGGCGGGGCAGTCTTTCGAGGGACCTATTGTTCTTTACCGTAATTCATGTATAGCTATTACCAGATTGACAGTGACTCGTGAACCGATTTACATTGATAGCCGGTCTTTGGCTCATAGGAGTCGTCTCGTCGGATCAAACTCGATTTGTTCCTTCACTCTACCACCGGAGTTCCTCGGAGGAAGTCAATACAGAACCCCTCTTTGTAGCGATCGAACCTGCTGTAACCGTCACTCACGGCTTATTCAGCTTAATCAGAGGAGTTTAAAAATTCAGAAAAGAAAGGCGTGTCGTGCTTTTGAAACTCGGAAGAGAACGCCTCCCCTGGTCGCATCATATATAGCAGCATTCTAATTATACGGAGTCCATCATAGACCCTACCTCGCTACCGTGAACACGCTACGGCTCACTCTTCCTCCCAGGAAGAGATGAGACATAGTAGCTAAATTGATCGCCAGGTGCAAAGCCTATTATGGGCATACACAACACCTGAAAAACATAAGGACGTGTTATAAGCCACAGATTCGGGCTCTTACGAGACTACTAGAGCAAGCCCTTATTGATGATATGTCTACGCCAAGAGGACTGTTCTGCACTCTTTTTTTATATTATACGGAGGTAGGCGTACTTTCCCTACCCCTATAGCCTTTATAGCCTTCTTCTCACTACCGTATCAACTCCGCTTTATTCGATCGGAGGACAAGTGGACGGCGCGATCTTCGAGCCGTGTGCCGCCCATTAGCCCGGAGCTAGCCTGGCATAGTCAATTTCCATGGGTGCCTGCCTACTTTGGCCCAACAACAGTAACAGTAGCTTTCTATTCTCCCGGGAGAGGGAGACTCGCTCGCCCCAAGCAAGCACTCCTCCCCAGCCTTTGGTCCCACGAGAAGAGAAGACAAAGAGCCCGCCAAGTGAGGATCGAGATCGTCGTGGGAATCGACTCTCCTACTCCAATCTCTCTAATAGCGGCCTTTCAGAGGCGTTGCGTTGATCATGGGCTCACGGTGTGGGGTCCTTCAAGGAGATAAACCTTATAGTACAGACGTACATTTACCCCCACTTCCCTAAGCAAATGAGGTTGAGTCACAAACGTGTTTACTCGATCTCTCCTCCTTTTGCCGCCTGAACTCGATCTACTCCGGGTTCATAGCGAGGTCTCGGTCCTTGGCCTGTCCCCTTATCTTAATAAAAACAAGCTACTATAGCCCCATACTGAACTTGCACAAGGATAAGCCGTATGCCAAGACTGTTATTCTAGAAATGTACTTTCAACTCTCGTTCGATCGGACGATCAAGTGGACGGCGCTTTCCTCTTTCTTTCGTAGTCGGGTTGACCTAGCTCCACCTTGCCTTGCCTGGTGGCCCCAGTCTACGTTTCATTATGACATTTAGACAGACAAAAGTCGTAGGCGCAAAGCAGCTTCAGGAGGCAAAGGCATTGGAGGCAAAGCTTCGAGGGAATAAATCATACAAAAAGAAGGCTAATAATTACCTATTTAGGGTAACTGCCAAATACCTATCGCTATCAAAGTGAAATCACCGACCGGAACAATCGGCGGAGGCTGCCTTGTCTTATCTTAGCGACCGACAAACGACGGTGACAGCTTCAGAATAGTCTGTTGTTTACGCAGATCGAACATCTAAGTGTACGTACGATAAGGATATGTACTTTTCGAAATTACTGCCGAAAGGGGTCGGAACCCTATCATCCCTAGGGCGATCTCGATCTCTCGCTTGAACCTGATGCGAGGCCACAATCAAGGGTGTTATAAACAGAAAGTGAAGATTCTTACTCATCAGCTCCTACTTGCCCTGGCTAGTATTCTGACTCTCAGAACGTGGGAACTTATGAATGCATTGGAGTTCCGAAACTGTATTCGATATATTCGATTCCATCTGCCACGGAAAACAAAACAGTATAAGGGACACCTTAGGCGGTAAAGCACTTACTTGGATGTCGCTGACTATGGATGTGGATGTCGCTGACTATGCCAATGCCACCAATAAAGTTGAAACCTTTTAGTGATTAGGTTCAACAACTGCCGCTCCAGAGCTGGTGGTAGTTAGTGGCTCAGAAGCTGGTTGTCCCTCCTCATCTTTCTCGCCGTGACCTTATCTATGATGGATGGTATGGATCAAAAACCCTTCCCGCGAAAAAGGGCGGTTATTCTGAGCTCCCTGCTCCAACTACTGATTCGGGCTCTTATACGACACTAGAACAAGCCCCCTTTAGGATGTCTAAAGAACACTTATATAATAATATCAGGCGTACTCTTTCACTATTTCAAAGGTGGACCTTGTACCTGGGGTTGACCTTGCTCGCTTGGAATATGCCTTCCCAGACCTCCTGGTGGCTAGCTCTGCTTAGTATGGTACTTCACCACCTCACTTGGCACCATGGGCGGTGGGTGGGGAAGGTGAGGTTTATTCTCGGTCGTGTAATCTGCCAGTGGCGCTGATCCAACGGGAAAGGGTTCGGGAAGGAGAGTAGTCGTCCGTCTGATCAATGAAATGGCGTGACGTTATTAATAAGGGTCCCTATTGGAAAGTGAGATTTTATGGGAGAAATCTGCCCTCTTTTAGGGCGGCTTAGAATAGAATCCCTCTTTTAAAGGGCGAGTAGCACGCGCAAGCAAACCTCCCTTCTGACTTTGTAGTCACTCTTTCCCTCGGGTGTCTTTCAAACCGAGACAAGCAGGAGAATACAAATAAGAAACACAATCGGGGCAGACAAATAATGGCACGCAATCGGGTCTTCTGCTTACGCTTTCTAGTAGTCTAAGGCAGAGAGACCGCGTGGAAGTAGAAGGAGGCTCGGCACCGAGATCGAAGCGCGGTTCCATGGGTTCCTAGTTACCCTGGGAAATATAGCGTAAAATACAAAAAGCTAATATAGATATAGCTACATATAGTCGCTCGCTAATATAGTCATTAAGGTGAAAGCTTTATCCCCGTAGTGAGCGTTGATGTCATACATAGTCGAAGAATAATTATGTCGGTCATTATATGCCGCCTGGCTCTTTCCACACCCCAATCAGAGTTGAAAACCCCTTAGGGCGTAGACCCCGTTAGAAGTTAGCGAATAAGAACTCCTCCGCTCTTCAAGCTACCACCGGACCCTGACGTCCGTCTTACTACTGTCACAGGCACTAATGAGGCCTTACCTTTTATTAGGAAATTCACCGTACCCATATGCCTTTGAGACCTTGACATAGATCTGACTCCCATCCCAAAATAACCTACGTCTGTTATCTCATACGCTACCCTAACTACTATCTGTACTAACCTCTCAACAAGCATTATCATAAGTAAAGATCGAGTTGACTTGGTTCGGGTGTACGGACGAGGGAGAGTCCTCTTTTAGATCCGAGTGGTTGACCGACCTGTATGTAGAGACCAAGAATGACTGGTTCTCTCAAAAGCCCTGTCACTCCCCTTTATCCTATGAATGCCCATACCCTGAATCAAATTCATTCCTTCAAGAACTCTAGATCCGTGCCGGGGTATCAGAGCAAGTCTCTAGCTCCTATAATTCGTTTGGGAATTATGGCTAGGGAATCGAGTACTGCGGACCAACAGCAGGCCCAACAAGCACCAAAGACAACCAGGGATCGCCTCGAATTGCTTGAAGCTCAAATGGCCCATCTCGACGGGATCGTCGATGGAGTGGCACAACTAGGCGAACGCCTCGAGAACGTTGAGCACGAGTATGGTAGCTTGGCCGAAAGGATCACTGTCCTGGATGAGGACATGAGGGGCACGATGAATGTCCTTCAGGAGCAACTCGGTGACCTCGCTGCGAAAGTGAACTTGCTTATGAGGGCTATCGGTTCAGCCGACCCAAGCGTGGGCGAACGTACCAAGATCAAAGTACCGGAACACGAGCATATGGGGGAGCTCGTGATGCGAAGGAGTTGGAAAACTTCCTTTTCGATATTGATTTCGTGTAGTGAGACCCGACTCAGAAGAGGCAAAGGTAACAATGGCGACCATGTACCTCACTGGTGATGCCAAGCTATGGTGGCGCACCAAATATGCTGAGAGAGAAAGCGGTCATTCCACCATTAACTCGTGGGACGACTTTCAGCGTGAGCTGAAGAATCAGTTCCTTCCTGAGAATGTGGAGTTCATTGCTCGCCGGAAGTTGAGGCAACTCCGCCAAACTGGCACGGTGCGCGACTATGTCAAGCAATTCTCGGCCCTAATGCTTGACATCCGTGACATGTCCGAGAAGGACAAGCTGTTTTACTTCATTGTAGTACTGAAGCCCCATCTCGGTCAGGGCAGGCGACGCCCTTGCTTCATCGTATTGACTTGCTCATTGCAAGGGGAGATCCTTTCCTGTCCCCATCGGCTTGCCCCGTCGGTAGGAAAAAGATTATTCATTAATATCGGTTCAGCAATGCCTCGATGGTGAATCAATTCTCGCAAGCTTTCCGGTCTTGAATTCAGGGTAGTTAGCTGCCGGTTCCAAGTTAGCTTCACAGGCTGTGTATGCCCATGGCGCACTTGAGTTCAATCAAGATGATGCTTCTTCTGAGCAGGGGTCCTCCCCGGATTCCCTTCCCGAACTCTCGCCAAACCCAGTAGTTTACGAATTATCGGCTTCCGAACCAGTAACAGCAGCCTCATCAACTGAAGTTTTCAACTCTCCGGCAGCCATTTCTAGAGATGCCTTTGTAGGGGCCAGATCTAGATCAAGAACAGCATTAGTTTATAGGGCCTCACCGCCAAAAGGTCAATAGGGGGGTTAGGACAAGGGACAGCTACCCTAGTACATCCTGCCAAAGAGATGGCTACCTTAGGGCTTTAGGGACATATGAACGTTAGCCGGACAGGTCCAACGACGAAACAACCAGGTCTTCCGTTGTTCCTATTAGTTGGGGTTCTCCCATAGTGGGCCATCCCAGAGGGGTAACAACTATCATAGTGGTGGGTTTTCCCCCGGGCTTTCCCCTATAGTGCAGCGGAAGCAAAGCAAGCAGGAGTAGGGACAATTTCAACTGCTTCATCTGTACCTTTTTCTGCTCCTGTATCTTGGTCAACAGAATCAACAACTTCTGCTGGATATACTGCTACTGCATCAACCGACTCAACTTCTCCTGCGACTGCTACTGAACCGACTAGCTAAGCTACCTATGAACGTCTCTGCTGCTGGTGCTGGTGATGAAGGTAGTGGTGGATGGACGGGAAGGGATGTTACTGATGGCTGGCTTTGGTAGTAGTAGTGCTGTGGGCTAGCTTGGCTCTTTCTGGCTTTGCTGCTTTCTCTCTAGCTTCTGCTTCTGGTGGTACCTTGACTTCTTCCTCTCCTGCTGCCAATGAACCTCCAGCCTCTTCTGCTCTTTCAAGTTCCAGTGCTGGCGGAAGAACCTCGCTCCTGTACTCGGATCTAAGTGATCTAGCATCGAGTGGATCTAATGAGGCAAGAGAAGCAGTCGAAGGCGACTAGATTCTTCTAACCATTAAGCGGGACAAAGACCGGGGCGGGCTCTAGTAGTGGAAACCATGAATCCAATTCCTCTATTGCTCTCCCATCCACCAACCTCTCTCCTCTTCCCAATATCCAGCCAGCACTGCCCTCGAACAGAACCATCTTTCTCTCTATCTCTCGGCTTGGAAATAGCTACCAAAGAAGGAATCTGATGCACCAGTGGGTTCTCGATCGAATGAAATAACGTATCTAAAGGCCCACCTAATGGATCCAACGAAGAGCCATCAACAGAACCTCCACCAAGCTCTCAACTAATCGGGATCGACTCAACCAGATAAGCTTTCCTATGCTGGTGAGCCCACTTCTCCAAGTCCATATCTTCCGGCATCACCATTCCCAATGCATTCTCTTCCTTCCAAAGCTATCCTTTGATAGCTGGGAGACCCACTTGTTATGACGTATCTAATAGGCAGCCTGAACCCACGAATGTAGAACCCTTCAAAACCTGTACCCAAGAGGCCCTTAAATACCTGGCCAATTGCTTCACTTCCAGTCCCAGGTAACCTCCTTTCTCCGGCAGCAACTACCCGACTAATGCTTTCGATGCCTCCCTCGCAGTCAAAACTATCCTCTCCAGTGGCTAGGGCCAGAAGCCTCCTTTCCTTCAACTAATTCAAGCGATTCATGCAACCTAACAAGGGGGAAAGTCATCTCATTAGAGCAGGATTCCTCTATGTTGGGGGGCTGGCGTTACGTTATGGGTAATTAGATTCCCTACGTCTTGTTATTGTTATTGTTATGGTTGATCTAATGTTTGTTACGCAGGAGGGGAGGAGGAAATAGGAATAGATATAGAAGTCAAGGGAGTAAGCCCCCGTCCCTCGATTAGGTTTGAGTGAATGAGCCACTGCCTTTAATAGGGAGTCCCTTCCCCTTCGGTAATAGAGCAAGGGAAAGAGTCAGATAGAAAGAAGATAGGTGCGGAGTTCTTGCTTGTCTTATTGAGATGAGGATACTGGCTTGCTTTTCTTAGGAGTAAGCCAAGCAAGTCTTTATCTTTAATGATTAGCCGCATTGATTCCAATGCTTTCTTTGCCAGTTCTATTGCTTGGAGTAGATAGTTAGGCTATCGAGAAGGAATAACTACCTATCTTGCTAGCGAATCCAGGGAGGGAGATATACTAGTAACTAAAAGTCAGTAGCGAGCTAACAGGTCTGTGTTAAGGGATTAGGTTAATGAATCTATAAGATAAGTAGTAATTAATAGTAATGAGACCGCTTATTGGATCTTTAATACACCACTATACTATTGATGAGGGGAGTTCAGAAAGGGCTAGAAGGAATCAATCATTACAGGAAGAGGAGGGAGGACTTTTTTGACTTCCTACGCAGAGCGGGAAAGACAAGCGCAAATAGATGACTTCTATAAGGTCACACTGGACTTGCTAATCTCCTAGTATTTCGGCATTGACTCAAATCAAAAAGAGTTCTTTGCCTGCTCAGCCGCAACTCCTTTCAGGGTTCCAAACCTTGGTATATTTGACTGTCTGTTAGGCTTTTGAGTTGTTTCGTGTCTTGTGATGAGGGCTTGTTTTGTGAGGAAGTAAGCTTAAGCCATTCAAGGAAGTATGATCTGTTTACTTAACTTAGTAGTAGTTATGTGGTACGCAAGGGAAAGGCAGGTAGGGGTTGGGCTCAGCAAGTTCAGATAAGGTTCTGTCTCTCCCGATACAACCAAGCAAGCTGAGTCTATTGAATTCACTACTATATGATATTCCCTGCCTTTCAAGCAAGCATGGGAAATAGGAGGTTAGTGCATGATAAGTAGATGTGGAAGCAGTCCCACAAGCAAGGGACAGAGTCAGAGGAAAGGAATAGTTTCTGGAATCAGTCCCAGTCCTAAGCAAGTGAAGCGAGTCCTTTGGTTATCCCTTAAATGGGGTGGGGGATAACAACCGCTTATGCGGCCACTCCTTTCTATTGGCTTGGCCCTGTCCTACGAGGAGGACCCTGACTACGTCAGGTTTTACGAGGAACTTCAAAGAGCAGCCACACTTGGAGCCTACGACGAAGCACTGTGTAGGTTTCTTAAGGCAGGGATGCTTCAGAAGCTAAAAGAAAAAAAGAGAAATGATTTCACAGCTCCTCTTTGCCCCCTATCTAGTCTAGTAAGGCTTTGATTTACGAGGTTCTGAATACAATACAGCATTTCTGACTTAATGGATGCACTAATGGATGAGGGGTCGCGTGGGCAATTCCTGAATATCGATAGAACGTTGATCAATATTCAGGAAGAGATCGAGGTTTTTTTCCTATCTGATCTTTGTCAACACAGGACTCGGAGCCCCCTGCTCAAACAAAAGGGTACGGAATTTTCAATTCCTTTCGGATTTCTTATAGTGGAGGGGGAGAAGACTCATTTTTCATTCTATATGGGGGGGAGCTATTGTGAAGCCTAGAGAGGCGGAAGCGGCAAATCGCTTCTACCGAGTTCCCCAACAGCAGCTTAGCTTAGTAGCTTAACTCTTTCTACTGGCGTGGCGCTGCTGGATGCTTCTGATCAATAGGAAGAGGAGGAAAAAAAAAGCTTATGATGAGCATCTATTTGAGTCGATCATTTCCAAGATCTAATTCAAGTTTTTTCTTATGTAGTGGAAACGCCTTACAATCTGAAGTTTTACGCTTAAGGGAAGAGATGTTCTTGGTGGATGCAGGACTTGGGACCCCCAGAATTTGTATGCAAGATGAGCTTACAGGAGTGCCAATCAACCGAGCCACCAGGTTTGAGAATAAGGTGGGATCCCTGGATCTAGTGGCCGGTGAATCACTGATCAAAAAGAAGATTTTGGAGAGATTCTTCATCGATCTAGTGGCCGGTGAATCACTGATCAAAGAGCGAGCAGCCGCCAGGTTTAATGATTTGGTGGGATCCACAGATGTAGTGGCTGGTGAACCGCTTCTTCTTCTTCCACGAAGATTCAGACAAAACCGAGCTTGGATGGAACTGAACAAGATTTGGCGAACGAATACAAAGGTCAAAGGCTTTATTATTGAGAAAGTAAAAGGAGGTTATTCAGTAGCCATCGCAGGTTTCATTACTTTTCTTCCATTCCGTTCTCTTAAAATGAAAAGTAAAAGGAAAAGGATATCGAATGATCGATTCACCATTGAGAGCATTAACCCCAAAAGGACGAATATTGTGGTGTTCTAACAGCGGCGGATCAAACAATAACTTGATGAGCGAAATCGAAATCTGCTGACGAAAAAAAAAAAAAAGAGCACTTTTTTCAATTCCGAAGCCTAGCGTCTCCTGATAACACTCTATCACCTTAATCCATTCTTTTGTGGAGGGTCTGGCACAAATTACTCTCGTTTTCTTTTTGCCGAGGGAAACTAAAAGAACAAAGACGTTCTTCCCCTCTGAAAAAAGTTTCTCTGGTACGGTTTTTCAAAGCGGAGATTGCTAAGTTGGAAATTGCGATCTTGCCCCAAAGCATCGCACACAGCACTCTTATTAATTGCCGATTTCCCATTTAGTAGGGGTTGCCCGAAAGGAGACCGGAAGGCGTACATCAGAGCTAGCTTTTCGAGCCAACCTATCCCGTGGACTTTCTTATCCGAAAGCCTCTCTTTGTTGAATTGATCTCTCGACTGTTCCTCGTGACGAAAGATCCCGGCCTACCCCTCCGTCAGTAGCCGTTGTTTAATCGGCACCCGGGACTTCTGAATCGGTCCCTGAACCAAGAGCCCACACTTCTTTTCTTTTGTTCATCGTATTGACTTGCTTGCCAACCTACGTACGCCTTGCTCGGAAAAGGCAGTTATCCGATCGATCGATTAGATGTACTACCAAATAAATTATCCTCTTCAATATAATTCATAGTATGATCTTCTATTTCCATTTGTAGCTTCCTCAAATCATAATCAGATAACGGTTGTGCTGACTTTTTTCTTTCTAATTTAGAAATCACATCTTTATGATATTCTCCCCTATTTGTTTCTTTTACTATATGAAAATATTTATTTTTTTCAAGTACATCATAAAAAGAATTCCAAAAGAAATCCAATATCCTATCATTATTTGATGAATAATACCTCTTAGCCGACATGCCAGAAAGACGATTAGCCAACATTCCTGAAATATTGTGAACAGATCTACCATTCTTTGATGACATGAATAATCTATTCTTTGATGACATTCCTGAAATATAGTGAACTGTAGTATGACACAACATACCTTTTTTGGTTACTCTCATTCCATTCTTTGATGACATTCCTGAAATATTGTGAACAGATCTACCATTCTTTTTAGACATTCCTTCAATATAGTGAACTGCAGGATGACAATAAAACAACATACTGTTTACTCTCCCCACCCCCAACCGCATGTGTATACTGAACATAATATAAACTAGAACTAGAAATCCTTCGTTATCAGAGAGGGGCCCCTTAGTGAGCGGGGCTTTCTTAATGGATGGCTTTTAGAGATACTCCCGTTGTTTTATGCCTACCTTGTGTAATAGTTCTCTCTACGCTATAATAGGAACCCGTCACTATTATCAACTAGAGATTACCGGCTTTCCGGGGAGTTTCTCTTAAGCTCACAAGTCTGGTATGTAACAGGTACATGAAGCTTCTTTATTAAGAGTTATTAGAGATAAAGAAATAATCATAAGATATTTGTATTTATCTCATAAGAGGGACTATAATCATAGGGGTATTTTACAGCTAAAGCTTCGTGTGATGAATGTAGATTGGTTGATAAGAAACGATCTAAAGCTCAGCAAATACTACCAGAATTCTTTCTCTTCTAGATTTAGCATACCCAAAATGACAAGCAGCAAGTGGGAGATCATGACAAAGTACCTCACCCGATTCGTGTAGAAAAGACAGAAACTCTCATCGCTCATTCTTAATATGGGAATTAGAAATCAGCTATAGGCCACTTCAAGTAAGTCGTCAATTTGAGACTACAGTCCTAGCCATGTATGAAACACCTAAAGCCAAGCCATTCCGCTATCCGCTGCAAAGATCGTCAAGACGCGGGCTCGGCTCCCTATCCCTAAAAGGGAGAAAGAAAAGACCCCAGGTCGTACCCAATAATCAAAAGGAAGGAGGAGATAAAGCAGCAGGCAAAGTTGTCCTGATGACGCAGGGTTCCTATATATCATATACCATCATCTCGTCCAAAGAAGGCATGTCAGCGGGTGAACGTCTAGTTGGGACCCAGGTGAAGATCTAAAGTGCGAGCGGACATCTCTATCTTAGAAAGGCCAAAAGCACTCAAATGTTTGGAATGGGATACCAAGGACTGAAACTTCCCCTTTCTTCCTATTTCTATTTAGAAAGCTGAAACGCAATTCCTCCAATTGTGAAAGACTCCACAAAAGGATTTGACCACTCATTCTAGTTGCTATGTACACTGGGGCTAGTACATAAACTCGTGTACGCTTCAAGGGAAGGGGAAAAAAAAGACCGACGAAACATCAAAGTAGGTACGTAGTGAGCCGGTAGTTTGATCATCAGTCAAATGGATTCATCATAAGACGAGCTAATATATGAAACACTTTTCTAGGGTGTACTTGCTTTAAAGCACCTGGAATCGATGGTGTGACTGACTCCTCCTTAATAGAATAGTAGCTTCCAGTCAGAGAGGGTTTCATTGATCATCTTCGTCTTTTGCAGGAAGCATGGCTCTCACCCCCTTTCCAAGATCAGATCTTGAACCTACATTCTATTAAATCTCAGGTACCTGTCTATGTTACCATCACTTGGTTGCTTCAGAATGTACTAAATCGTCAATACTTGAAAGCACGGACTTTAGCTCCGCCTTTACAAGAATTCTTCTTGTCTTGTGAAAACAAAAAGTTATGTCATATTTGTCGGAAGACCATGTTACCGACGATTGTATGTTGAGAAAACTCGACGGAACCGCGATCAAAGGACGTACCAAACGTCTGTACAAGGACCTTATAGCAAACAGAATCACTATAAGTAGGATAGGAAACCCGCCAGAATCAGAAAGGGGGAGACCTGCGACAAACGCAACGACAACAGATTGCCCGAGATCCGCAGGGTCGTCCGATCGTTCAGTGCTTGCAATGCAAACAATGGGGACATTTTAGAAAGACTGTCCCGATAAGCCACCAGCCCTGTTGATGTGCCAGTGGTTGGGACTGGGTGATCATGATGATTCGGAGTGCCCGAAGCATAGGGTTAACCGTATTAATACGAATTAGGGATCAGATCCTGCGGCGTAGTATCGACAAGAAGACGGCTGCGCCCTCTCCTGTCGCTGAAAACAGAGAGTTCCATGCTCAAGTGAAAGAGTGACAGCCAGATACCGTTAAGGCCAGTGAAGCGCAGCCTGAGATACAGCAAGATTCTTCACTGCAAGTGAAAGCAATTAATATAGGTAGTAGTTGTATCGTCCTCTTGTATTATAAGAAGATCCCTTTCATAGTAGTTCTTCTCTTTCCCCTAGTTAGCGGACTATAAGTAGTCTCAATTGATCGACCGCTTACATCGTCCGCATCTGCTAGTCTTTCTTCCTTACGTTATCTCTTCTATTAGGAGGTGAGTGCTTCTTAGTTGGAGAGCGTGAACTTCTCTCTTTCCCTGCTATTGCCCTAGCTAGAACGAAATCATCAACTTCGGAATAGTTTCGATAGCTTCTCAAATCACCTTACCTTGATTGAGGAATCGAATTCATTTGCTTTTGCTGCGTCTGCATATCGATCGGTTTCAAAACCCTCGGTATCGGCTTAAGCCTTCCCGGATCCAACCTTCTCTGAACTCTTCTGACCCCGCCGGCCTTCTCGCCCGAGCCCTTTCTTTTCAATAGGATCAAGGTGCTCTAAGATTTCTGTTTGCATGCACTAGTATAGTAATCGATTGCTCTTTAGGAAAAACATTAGAACAACGCGGTCTCATAGGTTTCCTTATCAGCCTTCTTATGGGAGGCATGCCAACAATCTTTCGTGAAGAGCTACCCGCAGTCGGTGCGAGTTTAGCGAAGCTGGGCTCATTTATGATCCGCTGATCAAATAGCATTAGGGGCAGGATTTCTCTCCAACAAAGTAGAAGTAGGCTTTGCTTGCTCGCTATAACAGGCTGAGCTAAATGTGACAACATATCCGTGGGGTTAGTCAATCCCCTGTAAATGGGGAAAGAAGAGACGAAACTTTATTAGAAAGGGGCTCTGACCGTCAGAAGTTTGAAGTTTTCTGTGATGTTTATCAGAATCAATGGCATGCGCGATATGCAGTATCGGCATTGCTAAGAAAATTGAGCTAGACCTCTGCCCGGAGAAAGCGTCGTTTCGGACCCCTCATGGGTGGTGCCGTGCCTATCCGAGGAACTTGTCGCTTCCTTCTCCACTTCTTCCTCTCAAGTCGAAGCGCCTTCAACTGCAGCTAGTTTGCGGAGAGTTGCGTTAGCTTGGGTTCCTTCCTTGGCTGCTTCTCCTACTTGGCAGCTTTTCTTGAGTAAAACTGCTTCTTTTTTGATTGGCTTTTACGACAGGAATAGCCTGATTGTAATCCTTTTTCTAAAAAGTATATCAGATTCAATGTTGTATCGGGGAACCGGCTCTGTATGCTGCTAGTGTACGGTATAGGAATAGGAAGCCATCATATGGAGGGGCATCTTTCGCTTGACTTTTGTGTTGCGAGTGCATGCGTCCACCACGGTCAGGGCTTTCACAGGTATCTTGTACGTAGTTAAGGTGAAGCTTTGTTTGGTGTTGATTCTAGACTAGACTAGACTAGAAAGGAGCAGGTTTGAGCGTGTAGGCGACCATGAAGAGGCAAGCAAGCGCGGGCAAGCAAGTAGAAGAAAAGAGCAAGCAAGGAAGTGACTGAAGGAAGTCAATTCAATTGGAGTGAAGTAAGAGTTAGTTTACCCCGAGATTCAAGTAATCAGAAGTCTGTCTGTTCCCCAAGCGAAGTATCTGCAAGTGAAAAGAAAAGATCAGAAGCACCAAGAAAACGTATGCGCTAACGCGTAACGGCTTTCGCGGTAGTGCTGCTCAGGAGTTGCTTGTTCACAACGGCTTTCGCGCCAGTGCGCTCAGGAGTTGCTTGTTGGTTGGGACCTAAGGCTAATAAATGAATTCAGAAGCAGCTAAAGTGGTTGAAGAGAAAGTACAAAAGGGCAGGCGAATCCTACTATTCTATCTAATTTCTTTGAGCCGATAGCTAGTAATCTCTTAAAGCAGCTAGGGATGGGTGATGAATCTACACCCCTAGGCAAATCGAAGTGGGCCTGCCCCTATCTCTATAGTGTACTTTTTGCTTAGGCAAAAGCCACTCTCACAACATCGGGATCAGAGTAACAAAAACAAGAGGAAAGCAGCGACAAAGATGGCAAGGAGGAGACTAGTAGTAATAAGAAGATGCACGAGCTGTGACCTTATCTACGTTATTGGACGATAGGGATTTGAAAAAGCTAGAGCTAGAAGAAAGAAAGAAAAGATGATATACGAGATTGAGAGATTAGGGATCAGAGTTCATAAAAGGCGCTAGCCAGTCCCAAGGTCAGGAAGGGAAAGGAAAGAGCTGCCCTTGAAAGGACATATCTAGCCAAAGCAAACAGAGAAAAGGCAAATCGTCCTTTCGACTGGTTGGAGAGGAGAGAAAGAGTGAAGAGTCCCGACCATCATTAAGGGAATTGAGTACGGGATAACAGGAGCCTAAAGCCAAAAAGGAAAGCACAGGATAACATTCTGTAGTTCTTCTAACCTTCTATTGATAGATTAATAGGACTCTACTCCGCCAAAGCAAAGGAAAGACTGGATAACTTTGACTTTCTTCAACAACCAAACTGAAAGCATTGAATGGGGGACATGAAACCAGAGCGAGAAAGTCCCAGGACAGGGGAAAGAAAGACAGCTGGCACAAAAGCAACAGTAGCGCTAGCGGGAAAAGAAAGAGTTGGAGATACACCTGCCACTTCCAACTATAGGAGATTTCTTGATGAGCGAGAAGAAGTCCCCCTATGACTAAGAGAGGGGATTAGCCAGAACATTAGAGATGAATAGAAGAGTCCCTCTCTTCATTAAGGGAATGGGGAGTCCGGCATCAAAGCCACAGTCTCGTAGTTGATTCTTCGGCTGATTCTTCTTTAAAGGATGCACTACGCCTGTCCCGGGATTGTTCAGTGAAGCGAAGAAGGGTATTGACTCCTTAGATGATTGGATTCGAGTGTCACACTCTTTAGCTGCCGTTAAGTAGGAAGGATAGGTCTGTAGTAGTAGAAGCTTAAGGTTGTCAACTGACGTTCTGTTCCTGCTTTAAAGTGAAGCCAGCCATCCCATGGGTGGTGAGTCGAAAGGCTTTTAGCGCTGTGCTGCGGCATGGGCCCTTCAGCTTCTTAGGCAAACTCTTTCATAACCTTGTCCCTTGTGTCGTTGAGAGGAGTCTAAAGCCAGATAAGACCATTCCCTAAGGGACTTTTTCTTAGAAAGTAAGGCTGGTTGTCAATCAGAAGATCAGGCCAAAATCGACGATTCTAGACTGGGTTGAGACATTCTTGTCGGTCAATGTGGATTTCTTGCCTGACAGATAGCCCTTTTTTTTCTAGGTAATTCAGTGACTGCCATGGGTGTGTCAGGACGATGTAAAGTCGAATTCTTTGTTATCATTCCAAGCCCGTACCTTAGCTGTTCCTTAGCTTTCGAAGAAGCTGTCCAGTATTCCAATCCGGTTAGGTTAGCATTCCAAGTCAGTTGAACTTGGTTACAGGGAAATAAAGAGAAAGAATCGAGTCACCGATAGCGCATCTTTATAGATGCCAAGGAATTCGCATATAATAGATCCTTTTTGACTAGACTAAATGATTGATCTTGTCTTTCGATCGTACAGACAATTACATATAGAAAAAAATCTCGCTTTGAGATGACACGCCCAAAAACTCCCATGCCTTTCCTGGTTCAATCAGGTCCATTTAAGAAAAGTCTCTCTTCGTTTTGGGGAGAGCGGAGCAGTCAACAACTGAAGCAAAGCAAATGATTGTTCTAGAATGGTTATTCCTCACAATTGCTCCTTGTGATGCAGCGGAACCGTGGCAATTAGGATCTCAAGACGCAGCAACACCTATGATGCAAGGAATAATAGACTTACATCACGATATCTTTTTCTTCCTCATTCTGATTTTGGTTTTCGTATTATGGATCTTGGTTCGCGCTTTATGGCATTTCCATTATCAAAAGAATCCAATCCCGCAAAGGATTGTTCATGGAACTACTATCGAGATTCTTCGGACCATCTTTCCTAGTATATCCCGATGTTCATCGCTATACCATCATTTGCTCTGTTATACTCAATGGACGAGGTAGTAGTAGATCCAGCAATTACTACAAAGCTATTGGACATCAATGGTATCGGACTTATGAGTATTCAGACTATAACAGTTCCGATGAACAGTCACTCACTTTTGACAGTTATACGATTCCAGAAGATGATCTAGAATTGGGTCAATCACTCGTTATTAGAAGTGGACAATAGAGTGGTTGTACCAGCCAAAACTCATCTACGTATTATTGTAACATCAGCTGATGTACCTCATAGTTGGGCTGTACCTTCCTCAGGTGTCAAATGTGATGCTGTACCTGGTCGTTTAAATCAGATCTCTATTTTGGTACAACGAGAAGGAGTTTACTATGGTCAGTGCAGTGAGATTTGTGGAACTAATCATGCCTTTATGCGTGCGCCCGGAAACATAGGCCGACTGCTGAGCCCACTCTGGCTCAGCCGCACCACCCGGGGTGCGAGCCACCCGAGAAGCAAGCTATTACAGCGAGCGGCTGGAGCTGTAGGGAGCCGAGGAGCAAGGCAGTAGATAAGATAGAAGAAGGGGCCAGGCTCCCGGTGGAGCAGAGGAGACGGTTAGGATAACGAACTTGAAACGCGGAGCCCGAGCGGCCGGCGAGCGAGTGGTTAGTGGCCAATAGCGCCCTAGTTGATGGCATTCCTCTCTGCGGCTGGCACTCGAGGAACCACGGGGCACTCCATACAGAGCAAGCAAGTCTTAGGTCTTAGGGATGAGACGCCCGCGCAAGGACCTCAATTCTCATTAGGAGGTCGAACCAAGGACCTATGGAAGTCGGGGCTACCCCGTCCCCATGGGCAACGCAACAGTGTCCTGAGGGAGGAGTTTAGAGGCCTTATAGTAGCACGGACTTCTTTTTCTTTCTAGGCCATGCGAAGGGGGCCAGTCCAAGATCGTACTGTTCCTCTACAAAGACAACAGACGCTCTCAACGACTAGGCGCCACTCTCTTTCTGATCCAGCTTCTTCATGATTTCGTGCCACGGTGAACAAACAAAAAAAAAAGAGGGCCGTCTCGGCGGAAGGAGAAGGACCTGCAACGGCAGAGACTACTGATCCTCTTCTTGTTCTTAGCCGTCTGTTACGAGTCCGGGAAGCCTGGAATCCTAAATATGAGGGATCCCTCAAAATAGAGAAGGGCGGGCAGGGCTTCCGAAAGGGCCTCCCCCCTCTTCCCGGTCAAGATAGATAGGAAGGAGCCCTATCAAGTTAAGGCCATAACCCGCTTATGTACGTACACCTTTGTTTCAGGGTGGGGCCGCCCTTCCTCCTGCTAATCCGGCCATTTCCGAACCTGTCTTTCCCACCCCACAATGGAAGACTTCTCAATTCTTGCGATTCCCAGCATTCTATTTTAATAATAAACTAGGGTTCCAAACCTTAGCTCGGCTAAATAGGCTCAATGATCTCTTTCTTCGATAGACCGGTCCGGCGCTCCGCGTGGTTATATTCGTACATATTCCGACTCGCCGGTCATTATGGGTCTAGTGGCATGGCGAGGCAAAGGGGGGCAACTACGAAGCTTCGTAGACTCGACAAATCGCTCCGCTTAAAATGCAAGCAAGGTAGCTTGCCTAGTAGCGTACGTTGGCGGCAAGGAAGGAGGCATTGGAATAGACCATACATACTAAAGTAAAGAGGCATTCGGGAAGCGACTAGTCGCGCTTCTGGCGAAGCTTTCTAGAAGGCCGACCACTATATAAAGAGATCCATATACCAGTCATGAGCGTTAGCTCATGCCTAGAGAGGCGCAGGGCTGGATCTAGAAGAGCTTAGTGTGAAAACGCTCAGGAAAAGAGCAGAGAATGGTTGTGCGCCCTCCGCCCAATCTTAAAAATGAAGGGCTTGATGTGGAGAGAGGGGGAGTCGCTAGTTCTTCTTTCTCTTGTTGGAATGATCAATGAAAAGAGGGTCCTTGTTCTTTCGGTGAGCCCGTATCCGTTGTAGTAGGCCCAAAGCAGTTAAGACATCGAGTAGCCCCCATAGATGGGATAGAGTTGAGGATTTAGGAAAGAATCGTGATAGCTTAGGGAAGCCCAGAGAGATCGAGGCTAGGATCAAGAATCAAATCAGATAGATCCGAGCGCGAATGCAACATTAGGAAAGAGGACCGTAAGGAACCCCAACAGAAACAGGAATTCCAATAAAGACAATCTTTTCAAAGTTCTTTGATGTTCAGAAGAAGAATCCATGCAGGGCTCTAGAAAGAGTAAAGACAAGCTTACCTATATATAAGGAAGGCAGGGTGGGCAGTTAATGGGATAGGCAGTGAACCTAGGCAAGGGAATGAAAAGACCTATTCATCACAGGCCGAAAGCGAAGTCGAAGAGTGATTGGTACAGTTCACTAAATTGATTTGATAAGGACAGGACTCGAGCTAAGAAAGGCATTTGTGAACGGGGGAATCAAATGCCCTTGAAGCAGGGTGATACGACGTATCTCAGTGAAAGGTATAATGTAATATCTCTTGTTTGGGTTGAGCTAGGATCCACCCCATCCATTTCTTTCCTGGAAGCTCCAGTAGCCCGCCCGCGGGAGAATCACTTTGTCTTTTCTCCTTTGTCTTTGCGCGGTGAAACTCTTCTTTACATCTTCTTCCTTGTCCTCCGTCTTCCACTTATCAACTCCCATCCTCGAGGGAAATGAAAGATCGTCTAGGCCAAGCGGGAATCCCTACCCTAATATGAATTGGAGTTTGCTGAAGCTTCGTCCAGTCCCGAGCGGGGAAGATCGCTTTTCTAGGGAGTGATTCGATTCTCTACCTCTTTTCATGCGCGAGCACTAGTCTCTTTCTTATTATCAATGCTTGAACTATCACTCTTTAGTCAGCTAATACCTCAATTTGTCTGGCAGGGCTTCTAAGCAAGCCTGGGAATACGGGTTCAGTAGGGAGTTCAGTCAAAACAAAACAAAAAAGGATTCTAATCACCGTATTTTAGAAATGAGAATATCAAGGATAGTAGCGAACTCTAGCTCTGGGCAGTCGCTCAAGGGGTCAGTCCCTCAAAGAAAGGATCGGAAACAGACCTACGATTGGCTTTCGAAAGCTCTTCTTTCTTTCCCCGGCATAGATATAGATCGGATGGGGAAGTAGGCATTTCTAGGATTCTCTTTGGTTGCACGCCTTAGCTTAGTTCTTCCTGCCATGCCAATTCGCTTGAAAACCCAAGAAAGAGTATCGTATCGACCGACCAATAAATTACTTATTTTAACAAAAAGAAACCCACACACACAAGGCAACACAAGGTGGCAATAGCCAATTTGGAAGGCAAACAAGATGATGGAATGCCTAAAAGGAAGCTTTTCTTGATGGTAATCGGTTGGCAACTTACAGGGTTCTTGGATGCTCCCTTGGACACTTGCCTTCACGACTCTTCTCTTGCAGACCCTCAAGGTAGATGCTAAGCATTTATGGGCTTCCCAAAAGGAAACATCAAAAGTGGAGCCCAATCATACTGGGCCTTGGGGACCTAAAGCCCAATTATACAAGTTCATATTTACAAAACTGCCACTATGCTACATACATGGGTAACGACTCCTACGACCTAGACGCTACATGGACACGACTCGGGAGCATCACGGTACATTACATGGACACTAAGACACGACTGTGACACTCTCCCCCACTTATTCTGCAGACGTCCTCGTCGCCTTCTTGTTCAGAAAATCTTCGATCTTGTCCACGAAAGGCAACAAGGTTTCGGCGCGCTCCCAGCTTGCTTCGGCAATCGGCAAGTTCTTCCACTTCACCTCCTGAACTTTAGGTTTTAAAAACTATATTGAGGATCCTGAGCCTTCGTCCCCTCTATCTCTTGACATAAACTATCTTCTATTGCGTATCCTTGGTGTGCGTATCCTTGGTGCCTAACTCCACCTCTTCTGTTGCACACCCTGAGTCCTTATTCACAGCCAGCACTCTCTCTTCTAAGTCTCCTTTACCTATAGATCCTTAAAAGGGTAACCAAGTTGGTATGGAAGAACTGCTACGCCGCAGGATTTTCTCTATACAAGTTCTCGGACATGTTTTGAACACTTTGATATGCGATACGCGTAAGCAAAGGAGCATTCGCCCGAAATGTGAAGCGCCATATCGTACTAATTCTAATTTTTTAGTAGAGAGAGAGAGAAGAAGGCCTGGAGGGGAAGAAGGGTCTCTCCCTTGTTGACATAGGAAAAGCGGGTCAGTTGATTGGCAAACCGGCCCCGAAGTGCCCAACGAATTGCGGATCACAAAATGCGTAACTCACTTGCATGAAAGAAAATCCGCGTTCACCACAAACATGTCGAAATTCCACAATCGGGGGAATGAATCAGCGCTTCCCGATACGGCATGCAGCTAGCTGGCTGAACCGATATATCTTACTAAGATATTTAAACCGTCGATTCAGGTGGAGAGAGAAGTAAAGGAGTGGAATCCTTGGCTGGTATTTGATCGCTAGTTGGTTCCACTGGAGAGGATAAATAGATTGCTTTGGTTCGGCTTGGAACCTCGACGTGCTACCTACTAATGGTCTCGAATAAAGGTTCTTAGCTGCCGTTGCTTGGGCGCTAGGGATCTAACTCAATGTTTGGTCCTGATGGCAAGGATTCACTTGATTGCTTTGAGCCAGCTGCTCCCTGGGAATGGAAATGCAGATGCAGAGGCTGCCTCCCAAGCATTTGATCCCTGGGGTTGGAACAGAAGACATTAGCTCCAGCTTTGGGCTCAGTACCTCCATTAGGTCACTGACTCCCATTTCCGTTGATTGGACAACCGGCCTTAACGGCGCTCCCTTAGCTTCTCTCGTTGGGAAGGAGAAGAGAGACAAGCATTTGAGGGCAGGAGCTTTCATTCTGGGTGACCAGTAGATAGATACCGGGGTTCTCCCCTCCTTTCTTTGCTGGATTGCCAGGAGAGAGGAAATACTTGGATTGGGATCCTGGTGTTGCTATCGGGTCATATGGAGAATGATGGTGATTCCATGCTTTCGGGCTTAGATCGCTAGGCATTGGAATGGGATCGGGCGGGCCCGGTGAAGAAGCATTGGATCCCAGAGATGGAATGGGAAATGGAGATGTTGAAGAGGCGGGTTGATTAGTTCTGGTTGGAGGGCTACGAACTCCTTCTCATTGCTTTTGTTCCGCTTCCCTTTCAGCAGGGTGAGATGCATAGATACCAGTTGGTGTCCTTCCGAGTGAATGGTTCCGGGTCCGAGCCTTCTTTGGCCCCGCTCGTTGGGTTCAGATCGCCAGGCAAGGAGAGAAATACCAGTTGGGTTCGCTGACCAAGGGAGAAAGAACTTCATTGGCTCAAAACTTCCTCTCTACCAGCTGGGGCATTGGATATCGGGCAGACAGAGGAAAAGCTTAGTTGTTTGGGTCCATTGCTAGGATCGGAATTGGTTGAAAGACATGGATACGAAGTTCCATTGGGCTCAGCATCGGGAGAAAGATCAGGAAAAGAAGAATGAGATGCCTTAGTTGGGCTTCCCTCCGAACCAGGGAAGCAAGTCAAGTAGTGAAGGCTAGCTTCAAAGCTACCAGCTTCTCGTTCTTAATGAGTGCAACCAGTCTCAGGGCTAGTGAAGGTTGCAGAAGACATTCCGGCAACAAGAACAAGGTGAATTTCGCTTGCACTTCAAACATATACATCAGATTATGAGTCTGCTTCCAGCTAAACGTGAGGCAGGATAGGATTGTGTAACGACCCGCTAAACAAAAGAGGTTTTGGCTGAATTTACCGATCGATTAGAGTGAGAATAACTGTTATTCAATCAACCCGGTGCGGTGATCAAGTGTTCAATGCTTTTGATCTAATCGTTTGATTGGGTTCATCGTTTCAACTAACACAAAACTAAGAAAGGGAAGGAAAAGGCTGACTACTCTGAAGCAGCCTGCGGACCGGGCACGATACTATTTTGACATTTGGAAATTCAGAGTGGATAGCACTCTTTCAAAGCCTATGGGCAAAGCCAACCCAAGGAGTGTAGAGCCTCCCCAGCCAGCTCCAACGACGGAGATGGATTCTACAGTTAGGTGCTTGTTGATTAAGTGAGATCGACAGTCCGGGCTAGATCGCGTTACAGTAGTTGGGCAAGACCCAGTGACAGTGTCAGTTGTTTTCTCCGCTGAGCCAAATTACAGTCTAAGTGGAAGTTGGTTGTCCCGTGCAAGCCAGCTATTGTTGCAACAAGGCGATCGAATCCAGTATGCCAACCAAAGGTTTTGTTTTGCAACTCTTCCAGTTATAGGAACTAAAGGAGGTACGCTGCTGGTCCAGGAGAGCTCAGTATGGTTGTCCCCAACTCTTGTTTAAGAAGTTGGTTGGTCCAGTTGTTACGCTTTCTCGTTCATTAAGAACTGCTTTTCCTAGTTCGGAAGGTGTAGCGTATATCGTTGGTGAGGCCGAGCTACAAGTGGTGTCATATTCCTGTACTGCCCTCAAACTTAAAATAAGCCGGCATCCTTTCCCACCCGGGTTCAATTCCCGTCGCCCATCATCTCATTTGAGTGTCGAATCTACACATATGAGAGGGAGAAACCAGGAGTCTGAAGCCCTAAAAGAGGGGGATGGCTTCATCGGGTTATCCCAAGAGCACTTTATCCATGATCCCAGGTTAGAGCACTCTGTTCAAGTACCTCCTCCTCTACTCGAGCCTCGGCAGAGGGTTTTTGATCTCATTCGTATTATAACGAATTAATTGAATTATATAGGACTCTTTCATATTGAACCGGTGGTGAAAATGTCCGGTGCTGGAAAAGATTGTACTCTTCCCTACTGAGACAAGAGACAGTCTTCAACAGATCCTGCTTGAATCAACTAGTAGATCACCATTTCTTAAGGTTTCGTACGACTACTCAAGTGATACGTGAATTGCTCAGAAAAAGTGTAGCTAACCGGAAGGAAATCGTGAAAGAGTTCGGTTCTCTAGACCCATCTGCCACCCTGGGGAAGGGGCGAAAGCGGTGTTTAGTTGAACCGCTTCAGAAAAAAAAGAGGTTGTTGGAAAAGAGTGGAACGAAAGCAGACAGGTGAAGACCAAAAGAGACAGGCTTTTGACTAAACACTACCCGGAACGAAGCCCAATGATTCGAGTCGGTCAGTCGAACAAACAAAGACTATAGTTCGCGATCAAGTCGTTCGCTTCTATAGCGGTTCGTTAATATCAATCTCTAAAGTTGTTCAATTGATCCATCAAGGATAGAAGAGAACAGGGGTCTAAGTAGGGGCATCTTGAATGGGATGGCTTTTCTGGATGTCCCAGAAATGAGGCCTCCAACTCTATGTTATAGCCTTCATGCCCTCGATCCGACGGTCCTCATTCTCCCACTTGGCAAGCTGCTACTGTGAACAACAAAATCAAGGATGCTTCCAGAAACCGTGACTCCTAAGAATCTTCCTTCTTTCTGTCCCATTGAGAGGATGATCCCTGGCCATCGCCAGTGGGGTTAGATCTCGTCAAACCAGTAGCATGGGAACAGGTCTCCCTCCGTCTCGTGGGACGGGCGCCCTTCATCTTAAAAGAGGGAGACCATGGAATATAAGCGAAGCCACTCGCACTTATTGAATATCACGTCAAGGGAATAACGTATAATATATAATATAGTATTATATATAAGTGATTGCTGTGCGGTCTTAGATCGGAAAGGTGACAACATCTAGTTCCGAGGTTGGCCTAACCTAACTTGATGACACGCTTATAGAGTTTTCCGACCTGCGTAAAACAACGTCTTTCTTGCTCGGTGATCAGTCAATGAAGTAATTCTGGATCCCCGACTCGTAAAATTCTCTTTCATTTTTTAGAAATCAAAGAGAAAGAGACGGCCCTTGATCTGGGCGGGATCTATCGGCAGCGGCATTCCCCTAAACAAAAAGAGTTGTTTGCTAAAGCCTGTATTTTTGTTCTTTTTGTTTAGGCTTTCTTTCTCTTTCATGATCTTTTTCCAAGCAACTTACCTGGAGATATTTTCCACACCTTTCTTTTGTCGCAGACCAGGAGCTCCAACGACTTATTCCAGAAGTCCTTCGGACGGACCTTCTTCTCCACGGGTATTTGACCAGCTTGCTTCGGCAATCGGCAAGTTCTTCCACTTCACCAAAGACTCCATATGTGGCTTGTTGTCCGGTGTGCTGCTCACTTGACGGTCTGCTAAGACTTCCTCAGCTTCGCGCTCTGGCATAACGGTCACGTGAGGCATCGGTCTTGTGGAAGTGTTTCGAGCGGGGGATCATAGGAGTCACATTAGAAGGAGCAGTTGACTCATCAGTAGGGGCAGGGGAAGAAATAGCCCCTTTCATTGAGAAAAGGCCCACAGTTTTGTTTTCTCCTTCCCCTCCGGTCATTTTGTCGGAGGTTCCCGCTTCTCATCCCACGCACGGGGGTTCTTCTATCAAGAAAGCTCAGTCTCCCCGTCTCTTCGCAACAACTCCTCTCCCCTTTCCCGGAACAAAACCCGGGTCTCTTGGGCGGGCGGGATGGCGCCTAGACTCGGTCAATGGAGTCAACTGCAGGGTCACTTCCTTACACTCACCTTAACGGACCTACAGGAGTGACTAAGGTGTCAGTAGTCGTATCTTTTCGAAAGGCCCTTTCTGTGTAATCAACTGGGCCATAGAAGAGATATCTTTCAAAGTAGAGCTTCTAGTTCATCCCACACTAGTTCTTTCAGTTGGTAAGGACTACCCTGTTCTGGGGTACGGAAACAAGCCTCCTCGACTCAAGCATTGGATTAGTTTCACAGGCGATTCAGAATATCCTCGGGGGTTGGTAAAGAGAATTGGATTGTATAACCGGGAAGATTGAAAAACTGTGGTAGAAGCTACGAGAATGGCCATGGAGCACCTTTTGTTCCAGCCGTGTACTACGATGAAAGTGGCTTCCCTTATACTTCAGTAACAGGAGAGATTGTACTCTCGGTAAATGCTCAACGGTAAGTGTTCAAGACTCCTTGGAGCTGCTAAGGTCCGGACCCAGCTTCTAAAGTTGGTTTTGAAGCTTATAACCTTGCCAAATATTGAAAGTTGAGGACCGACCCGAAGCTCTATCTGATCTGCTCCACTTGGTCGATGAACTCTTCCTGCTTCCTCCCTTGGTGGATAAGTAAAAAACCTTGCTTGTTACGACTCCCGGAATTTCTTCGTCTTCTGAGCCGTTCTAAAGGCACCCATCGCCTGTTAACACCCCGGGTGAGCTCCGTTGGGTATGAACTCTCCAATTGGTTTCTCCTTTTTCTTCGCTTCTTCCGTCCTTTCGTTCTCATCTTCCCCTCTTTCAGACTTTCGCTTGAAAGCGATAATCAAACTCAGGCTCTGGAAGAGTTTATATTGGCTGCACATGAAGGTTCGCAAGGACCTTGGATTGCTTTTGCCTTTGACCCCTTCCCGCTTACTAACTTGTGACCGTGAAGATTGTTATAGCAACCAACCACTACTTTACCTACTAGGCGTATTGGTCTTTAGGTGAATTGTTCTTTCTTAGCTGAGGATTCTTATTTTATAGACAAGAAATAAGGGAAGGGCTATTGAGGGGGGGTTGTTATCCATTCCTAGTAAGAGGAAGTATATTAAGCTGACGATGGCGAGTGCTTATTCAGTTGCTTCAATTGGTGCTACCTTTCTTTTATTGATTGGCAGGCTTTCTTTAAACTAACTAAGGGCTTGACCCAGAGCTAAAGACTCGACTGCGGGAGATGGCGATTGATACCCCAACTTCAGTAAGTAGCCTGAATTGCCAATACTCATGACGTAGGTAAGTAAGAGCTTGCTTGATCCGTGGGTCTCCGGTCGTAGGTCTCTCGTCTCGTCATCGGTAAGCTATGGTTGAGTTGAGGAGTAGGCATCGGCAACAGGAGCAGATGTATAAGCTGGGGTGGAACGGTTTTTCGACCTTATAGTCGAGGAAGAGTAACTGAACCAAGTATGCTTTCGGAAGTAGAAATTCAATTTTGGATTCTTGCGTCTTCTATTCGTGCTTCTTCACCTTTTCACTTTTACTAAAAAAGCTAAAAGGGTGCTCTGGTTGATCCCCAAGCCTTTGATCTCGTACAGTCCGTCGCTTCTTTTGGGGTGGCAGCCAGCGCGGATACTTTAGAATTTAGAAGAAGAAGATCGAGTGACTTCCCCTTTTTTCGTATAAAGGGAGGTAGCAATGGAATCCGGGCAGCCCCTACCAAATAAAATGAAAGAGTGTTGTGTGAGTACCAAGAATTGTATATCCAAGTACAGATGCTATGGTATGGAAGCAACATAGTTATGGTAAACCAACTAGCTATACCTACCTATAGAATAGAGTCAAAAAAGTACCTGTGACGGTGACTTTCTAGGTTTATGGATTCAGTCAGCTAAACTCCTCAATAAATATCAACAAACAACATGTCGTGACCGGTGTAGCTAAGTTTCCAAAGGTGAACAGCCCCCTGTCCTTTATAGTCGTAAAGAGCTTCTCAGAAAAGTCAGGAAGGAGGCATTCGAAAGGCCGACCACTATATCATAGGCCTTCTGGTGGGAAGGCCGACGACTACACGGACTCTATGTCAAGTCATGAGCGATAGCGAAGCCAAGCCGCCGCTATACCTATAGGCGAAGGGATGAAAGCCCGACGAAGGCCTATGAAACTTAAAGAATAAAATAAGTACTTTAAGGTTACGAAGTCACTTAGCCGTCTACAAAGGGAAAGGCGTCGGTACGGAGTCACCGTCAGCTGTGGATATAGACTAGGCTATAAGGAACGGAGTCTTAAACTATGGACCGAGACTACACTAAGGAACAAGGAAGCTTGACTGAGCAAAGAAGTCAAGGAACAAGGAAGCTTGACTGAGCAAAGAAGTCAAGGAACAAGGAAGCTTGACTGAGCAAAGAAGTCAAGGAACGAAGCAGCTTCTCTAATAGCCCCGTTGAATAGGAGGGCGAAGGCTTTTTGAAAAAGTGTTTTTTGATGCATTTTTTTTTCTTTCTATTTAAAGAGAGAGGGCTTCAAGTTCTTAGGAAGAGCCGTACGAGGCAGCTCACGTACGGTTCGGGAGCCGAGCCCCAGCACGGGGGCTTAGGTCAACACTTATATAATAGCCAGTCATCCATTAGAAGCAGGCAAAATGGTGATGAATTGCGATTGGTCCAAACCTTCGACCAGCGACTTATTGCGACCCGCCCAGAATGCCCATCCATACTAAGACCTTATTCACACAGCGAAGAAAGGCCGAGTGGAAGGGGGCAGTCAGCTGGCTGCTTCTTGGCCACGCCCCCCTGCTTATAGATACGAGATACTTGATCTGAATTCTCAAATAGGAAATTGCATACCATTAGCCGATATACGTATAGGAACATGGGTACATGATATTGAATGTCATCCAGGTCCAGGCGCAAAGCTGGCTCGAAGGGCAGGATTGACTGCTTTCCTTATCTGTATTCTTTACATTTTCTTGTCTAAGATAGAAGGTCTTCCCTCATCACCTGTCCCATTTGAAAGTTCTTCCAATAGTCAATGAGCAGGAAGAGGTTTCCCCTTCTAACCTGATAGCCTCTCTATTTGAGGCGGGATGACTATCAATAGAAAGATAAGGGTACCCCTCATTATCACGTCACACTGCAACTTTAGCCTTCCTTTGCTCTGGCGTTGGAGGGACTCCGTCTTGCGTTCCCCTTTCTATCCCATGGCGCTCCTTTTCATTCGTAGTGGGGTGGGGCCTCGTTCCCAAAGAGTGGAAGGTCGAAGAATCGAATCTCAATCTCTCTTAAGCCCTCTCCACGAAAGCTTGACTGCCCGGCCTTCCCCAAGGATACTTCCTTGAACAGCCTCACCTCCCATCACACACAAGGGGAGCAGGCTTCGAAATCTTCCATATGTCTCTTGGAACACCACAGCTATCCAGGAACGAATGATAGAAGGGAATGTCAGGTAGGCTTGCGCTCTAGAGAAGTTATGAGAAAGAGATTTGTCCTAAGAGAGGAGCGAGGGGGTGAAACATTGACTTACATGAGGAAGTGAGGGGAGGTCAATCTCATATACGGATTAACAACTCATGCATTCCAGCTCAAGGAAGGGAACCATTTCCATCTATATACGTATTTGGAAGGAGAAGGGGTTGCTAAGGTCCATTCCCGCTGTCATTCCTCTGTCGGGTATAGAGGTTCAGTTAAAGCTTCGGGGTTGGAGTCAGCCGAAGACTCGAAGTAAGTGGCCCCCGTCCTTACCTCAGGGACGCTCGTCCTTACCTCTGCCTCTGGAGCACCTGACCTTACGCGCTCTCTTCCGAATAGCACCTGTAGTTACACTGCGAATTTACTCCAAGGAAAATGCGCCCCACACAAAAGGTTGGCCGTCCTCGTCCTGCTTCAGAAGGTATCGACAGAGGGACCCCAAATTGAATATAAAGTCTGCCCCCTTCCCAGTCATGGAAGGCCTCCTTTATTTTCTATTTTCTTGTTTGCTCAATTTTTGGAGATTGAGAATTGCAACAAGAAGGGTGGAGCCGCTTTCGGAACGGCTTTCTCTAACGTCTCCGTTTGATTTGGCTTTGCCATGAACTCCTGCGGCAGTGTAAGCACCATCTTACAATCCGCCCTTTCGGGCAGATTACCAAAATTTGATACTTCGAGCCACACTCCTTTTCCTCGGTCTGGACACTTGGCTCTTCTCTTTTCGAATCTTCCTCCATCAAGTAACCCTGTGGAGGCAAGTCCTCAGAGAGCTTCTCCGAAACCTCCGCTGTTGAGGTCTCTTCTTTCTCTTGTGATCTTTTCTCCCAGCCTTTACTCCTGCTGGGTTCGTCTTTGTCAGGCTGGCTTCGATTCTAATTCAGCTTGCAATCTCTTCATCACTGAGGCTCTTTTCCTTGGGGCTCTCCTGGTATAAGAAATAAGAAAAAGGATAGTAATTGGCTACCCACCCATACAGAAAATGACGAGGAAACCTAGTTAAGTCATTGACATTTATCGGAGAATCGACAGTTCGGTAAATAAGGATGAAGTCGTCTGTCTCGTCCCCGGTTAGCTATGCTCACTGGTATTTTCATTTCGGTGAAGCCTGCACTGCAATCAAACTAGGCGTATTTTCTTCTATATGTTGACCTTTTCCTCGCTTTGTCACTATTTGAAGAGGAACTGGCGGAATAATTGGTTTAGTCTGTGAACGAACCGGAACCACCGAAATCAGACCTGTTGATGTGCCGTCCTCATGTAGTGGTGTCCGTGGTTGCGGTATGATCGGCTGTACCGCCCGCATGCGTGAATCTTTGAATATCTTTGAAGTCTTGACTGACTGTATTTACGACTCTGCTTGGGCCAGTGATCACTATGCCCTAGTCCGCGGGAGGTTCACCATTACGAAGTCTGGAAAGAGGGTCCACTGCGCATTTCTCGAACAAAGCTTATTCTCGTCACAATCGTTCAATCAAATTCCATCAACGTCAAACCCGGCTTGTTGACCAAGTAAAGCAAGGCTTGGTGATCCACGAATAAGACTCATTTCGTTCCCAAGCAAGAGAGGGACGGCATGACAGAGGGACTTACCAACCAGCGACCTCAAAAATCCAATCTACAGCAGCCCAACCACGACTCCGATCACGGTTGCCTGTTGACTTTATCTCAGGTGACAGGGACAGGAGAACACTTCACAAAATGCGCTTTGACAGCGAGCGAGATCTTTGAAATTCAATCAGAACGGGAGACTAAACTCGACTTCATCTTCTGCGTCACTTCACTCGAAGTCCTTGACTCTCATTCCTTTTGAGGAATCTGCCCAAGGAAAAATGAAGAGAATTCCGTGTGACTCCCAATCTGTTCACGTTCTCGCTCCTTCTCATTCCAATTAATGCCAGTCAAACCATGCGCAAGGAAGGTTTTGAACTCTTTTTCTTTCCCGCTAGCGGATGAGAATAAGGATTCCACTGAACCGCTATTCAAATGTAACCTGAGACTGCCGCTAACAACCATGGAAGGTTCTCTTTTCCCCTCTCTTCTGAACCAGAGTTGAGCTTCTTTTCATCATCGCCTTCCATCCTTGGCTATTTTATCAAGATTCAATTCATGGTCAGGGTAGGAATCTTCAACCAATCTGGTCAACCTCGGGAGGAAGACCTAAGACCTAAAGGAAAGGGATCACCTGGTACTGCTGTCAGCTTAGTCCTCTCTGTCATTGGTTTTCTAATTCAGCTTGGAGCATTGAACAAAAGAATCTTTCACCCTTGGGCCTCACTTCCACTGATTTCAGATTCAACTTTCCCTGCGCTTGGGTGAATCGAACCCCTTGTGGAAGCATTCCATTATGATTGAAAACCCGAAACCTTGTTTTGCTCTTCAGCCCCTTCTTTATCGCTTTTCAGCCACTTCTTCTTGTTTCGTCACAAAGGTTCAACCTAAGACTCAAGGGACAAAGAGTCCACGACCCGCGTAAACTTTTCGTCTAAAGGTGGTATTTTTTTTTGAAATCGAATTGGAGAGGGGGTTGAACCCTCTATCAAACTTTGCCAAGCAGTTCCAATTTTGTTTATGTCGGTTACGACAATGCTTAGGGGAGGTAGGTCCCCTGAAGATCTCAATCAGCTAGTCATCTAGGGTAGCTTTCTTAGCTAGTGTCATTTGGCGGTTTTAGTGCCTTTGGTGGCTTTTGTGGCTTTTGTGGTTTTAGTGCCTTTGGTGGCTTTTGTGGCTTTTGTGCCTTTGGTGGCTTTGGTGCCTTTGGTGGCTTTGGTGGCTTTTGTGCCTTTGGCTTCTTCTTGGGAGGATGCTTATACAGAGTAGGTTGGGGCTCTACCGTTGGGGATTCAGTAAGCATCACCGGATCCTTAGTAGGAGATTTTTATTTGATATCTTCACGCAGTTTAGCAATTTCTGACTCCAGACTAGCAATACGCTGAGCATTTTCTTGTTCATTCTTTTTAAGCAAAGCATACTCATCCTGAATACATTTTAGAATAGTGGTCTCTAGACCACCGAAATCTATTACATCTTTTGGTTGTGTGTCTACCCAAACATTGTCTTTATAGACTGGATCTCTTTTTGTATCTATTTTTGTTTTAAGGTTGAATTGAAAGTCCATTTGTGCTATGTTTAGGGTATGCCAATCAATTCTGAATTTCGAATTCAAGGAGATCTTCTCAGTTCGAGACGGATCAGTGAATTGTGACATAAACCAGTCAATATTGACTACGCCTTTAGCAGGACCCTTGTGCTTAATTATCTCTTTGTTATCTTCCGTTATTAAGGCATAACTCTTAGGTGCTAAGAAATAACCTTCTTTTACAATGTACTCCATCTTTAATTTACCCAATTCTATTGAAGAAATATCCTCTTTTGGAAGAGGGCTTCCTAGAATTGCTCCCTAGCTTTTCTTCTCAATAGTGTGCTGCAGCTTTCAGTGCTGCTTTCGCTCCAAGAGAGAAAACACGAACGAGCATAGAGCAACGTGAGGTAAGAGAGACGATCACTAGAGCAGATCACAGAACGATATACGTGATGAGAGTGAGGCGATCAGAAGAGATCCACTAACAATTAGCAACGATCAGTAACGTGAGGTAAGATAGATGATCGGTATCAGAGAACGAACTCCGACCTACATAGAGAGAGAGACGGAACAGATTGAGGAACGAGCGCAGAGCGGGTGTAATACAAAAAAAACAGAAACGTAGAGCTATGTTTGGAGAACCACTTTAAAAGAAGGGGAAAAAACACTAAACTACTTATACTAATTACTAATACAAATGTTTGCCTTTAGCGAACAGTGCGTTTTGCTCTGTTGCTTTGATTGATTCTCGTTAGTGCCTAGTTGCTTTCACTGGTTCCACCAGCTTTCAGGCTTTCCTCCCCACGTAGCTATCACGCCTACTAAAGGCTTGAAGTGCTGTAGCAGTAGCTTTCGTCGCTGTAACTTGTTTCGCTTTCGCATAAGAAGAAGAAGCCAGAAATTACCTTGTGTGTGAGCATAACTTCTAATTCTTAAGTTCATAGTTCCCTTGCTGGAACGACCATGAATTGCTCTCCGGCCACTAGTTGATTTGATATTCCCTGAATGTGCTAATAGCTGCTTTCCGCTTTCCAATAGTTTGCCTGCCTTGATGCTCTTTCTTTTGTTGTGCTTTGAGTTCTAGCTTTCAGTGCTGCTTTCTTGGGATTTTCTTCCTACGCACTAGAAAGGGGATAAATCCACTACTTCCCATAGTGTTTATACTATAGTTGCTTTCACTGGCTGGAACGCCTATGTTCGGCTTTCTTGCTTTGGATTCCCAAAATCAGAGGCTTGAAGTGCTCTTCTTTCCCCATATGTGCTTTGATTGACTCCTATTGCTTTTCTTCCTACGAACTACAACAGAGAGAAAAACAATTATCTACTTCTACTTGCCAATGGTGTGTGTGCCTAGTTGCACAAGAAGTGCTTTCAGTGCGGAACAGTGCTTCCACGTAACCCTACCCTAATGAAAACGCGCCTATGAGACTATGTATGAACCATAGGAAGATAATCGATACACTAAGCACGAGCCTAGTAGAGCGGAGTGAGCGCTTTCGAGCATGAGCTCCTCCTAAAGAAAGGGATTGAACCCAGTGCGTGTGGTGCCACTCAATGGAATCCTACTGAAAACGGACAACTTCAACTAACAACTTTCCCGGATAAGTGCTATCAGCGGACTCGCTAGTGTTTCGTATAATGCTAAAAAGTATGTTTCTTATTATCGTATCGAAGAAGAATGAGGGGCAAACAAAGGAATTGATCGAGAAAGATCTCTCTTGTTACTCTTCTTCTTATTAGAAGATCCCTTGTTCTCTCTCCTTATTAGAAGGAAGATAGTAGTGATTTGATCCGCTTTGGTAACAAGAAAAAGAATCTTCTCTCTTTGAGCATAATACCAAATAATGTCAACAATTGGAAGATGTTGTTTACGTGACTGAATTGCTAGTTACACGGAGGAGTGGAAGAAGGGAGGGAGTATATTCTCGAACGAATCGAAGACGTACAACCAGGAAGTAAAGAAGTGAATATAACTGTGAGGGATGTAGTGTGCCTAGGGACAAAAGCAAAAGAAAGCTAGGACCTAACTAAGAAAGGGCGGGGCAGTCTTTCGAGGGACCTATTGTTCTTTACCGTAATTCATGTATAGCTATTACCAGATTGACAGTGACTCGTGAACCGATTTACATTGATAGCCGGTCTTTGGCTCATAGGAGTCGTCTCGTCGGATCAAACTCGATTTGTTCCTTCACTCTACCACCGGAGTTCCTCGGAGGAAGTCAATACAGAACCCCTCTTTGTAGCGATCGAACCTGCTGTAACCGTCACTCACGGCTTATTCAGCTTAATCAGAGGAGTTTAAAAATTCAGAAAAGAAAGGCGTGTCGTGCTTTTGAAACTCGGAAGAGAACGCCTCCCCTGGTCGCATCATATATAGCAGCATTCTAATTATACGGAGTCCATCATAGACCCTACCTCGCTACCGTGAACACGCTACGGCTCACTCTTCCTCCCAGGAAGAGATGAGACATAGTAGCTAAATTGATCGCCAGGTGCAAAGCCTATTATGGGCATACACAACACCTGAAAAACATAAGGACGTGTTATAAGCCACAGATTCGGGCTCTTACGAGACTACTAGAGCAAGCCCTTATTGATGATATGTCTACGCCAAGAGGACTGTTCTGCACTCTTTTTTTATATTATACGGAGGTAGGCGTACTTTCCCTACCCCTATAGCCTTTATAGCCTTCTTCTCACTACCGTATCAACTCCGCTTTATTCGATCGGAGGACAAGTGGACGGCGCGATCTTCGAGCCGTGTGCCGCCCATTAGCCCGGAGCTAGCCTGGCATAGTCAATTTCCATGGGTGCCTGCCTACTTTGGCCCAACAACAGTAACAGTAGCTTTCTATTCTCCCGGGAGAGGGAGACTCGCTCGCCCCAAGCAAGCACTCCTCCCCAGCCTTTGGTCCCACGAGAAGAGAAGACAAAGAGCCCGCCAAGTGAGGATCGAGATCGTCGTGGGAATCGACTCTCCTACTCCAATCTCTCTAATAGCGGCCTTTCAGAGGCGTTGCGTTGATCATGGGCTCACGGTGTGGGGTCCTTCAAGGAGATAAACCTTATAGTACAGACGTACATTTACCCCCACTTCCCTAAGCAAATGAGGTTGAGTCACAAACGTGTTTACTCGATCTCTCCTCCTTTTGCCGCCTGAACTCGATCTACTCCGGGTTCATAGCGAGGTCTCGGTCCTTGGCCTGTCCCCTTATCTTAATAAAAACAAGCTACTATAGCCCCATACTGAACTTGCACAAGGATAAGCCGTATGCCAAGACTGTTATTCTAGAAATGTACTTTCAACTCTCGTTCGATCGGACGATCAAGTGGACGGCGCTTTCCTCTTTCTTTCGTAGTCGGGTTGACCTAGCTCCACCTTGCCTTGCCTGGTGGCCCCAGTCTACGTTTCATTATGACATTTAGACAGACAAAAGTCGTAGGCGCAAAGCAGCTTCAGGAGGCAAAGGCATTGGAGGCAAAGCTTCGAGGGAATAAATCATACAAAAAGAAGGCTAATAATTACCTATTTAGGGTAACTGCCAAATACCTATCGCTATCAAAGTGAAATCACCGACCGGAACAATCGGCGGAGGCTGCCTTGTCTTATCTTAGCGACCGACAAACGACGGTGACAGCTTCAGAATAGTCTGTTGTTTACGCAGATCGAACATCTAAGTGTACGTACGATAAGGATATGTACTTTTCGAAATTACTGCCGAAAGGGGTCGGAACCCTATCATCCCTAGGGCGATCTCGATCTCTCGCTTGAACCTGATGCGAGGCCACAATCAAGGGTGTTATAAACAGAAAGTGAAGATTCTTACTCATCAGCTCCTACTTGCCCTGGCTAGTATTCTGACTCTCAGAACGTGGGAACTTATGAATGCATTGGAGTTCCGAAACTGTATTCGATATATTCGATTCCATCTGCCACGGAAAACAAAACAGTATAAGGGACACCTTAGGCGGTAAAGCACTTACTTGGATGTCGCTGACTATGGATGTGGATGTCGCTGACTATGCCAATGCCACCAATAAAGTTGAAACCTTTTAGTGATTAGGTTCAACAACTGCCGCTCCAGAGCTGGTGGTAGTTAGTGGCTCAGAAGCTGGTTGTCCCTCCTCATCTTTCTCGCCGTGACCTTATCTATGATGGATGGTATGGATCAAAAACCCTTCCCGCGAAAAAGGGCGGTTATTCTGAGCTCCCTGCTCCAACTACTGATTCGGGCTCTTATACGACACTAGAACAAGCCCCCTTTAGGATGTCTAAAGAACACTTATATAATAATATCAGGCGTACTCTTTCACTATTTCAAAGGTGGACCTTGTACCTGGGGTTGACCTTGCTCGCTTGGAATATGCCTTCCCAGACCTCCTGGTGGCTAGCTCTGCTTAGTATGGTACTTCACCACCTCACTTGGCACCATGGGCGGTGGGTGGGGAAGGTGAGGTTTATTCTCGGTCGTGTAATCTGCCAGTGGCGCTGATCCAACGGGAAAGGGTTCGGGAAGGAGAGTAGTCGTCCGTCTGATCAATGAAATGGCGTGACGTTATTAATAAGGGTCCCTATTGGAAAGTGAGATTTTATGGGAGAAATCTGCCCTCTTTTAGGGCGGCTTAGAATAGAATCCCTCTTTTAAAGGGCGAGTAGCACGCGCAAGCAAACCTCCCTTCTGACTTTGTAGTCACTCTTTCCCTCGGGTGTCTTTCAAACCGAGACAAGCAGGAGAATACAAATAAGAAACACAATCGGGGCAGACAAATAATGGCACGCAATCGGGTCTTCTGCTTACGCTTTCTAGTAGTCTAAGGCAGAGAGACCGCGTGGAAGTAGAAGGAGGCTCGGCACCGAGATCGAAGCGCGGTTCCATGGGTTCCTAGTTACCCTGGGAAATATAGCGTAAAATACAAAAAGCTAATATAGATATAGCTACATATAGTCGCTCGCTAATATAGTCATTAAGGTGAAAGCTTTATCCCCGTAGTGAGCGTTGATGTCATACATAGTCGAAGAATAATTATGTCGGTCATTATATGCCGCCTGGCTCTTTCCACACCCCAATCAGAGTTGAAAACCCCTTAGGGCGTAGACCCCGTTAGAAGTTAGCGAATAAGAACTCCTCCGCTCTTCAAGCTACCACCGGACCCTGACGTCCGTCTTACTACTGTCACAGGCACTAATGAGGCCTTACCTTTTATTAGGAAATTCACCGTACCCATATGCCTTTGAGACCTTGACATAGATCTGACTCCCATCCCAAAATAACCTACGTCTGTTATCTCATACGCTACCCTAACTACTATCTGTACTAACCTCTCAACAAGCATTATCATAAGTAAAGATCGAGTTGACTTGGTTCGGGTGTACGGACGAGGGAGAGTCCTCTTTTAGATCCGAGTGGTTGACCGACCTGTATGTAGAGACCAAGAATGACTGGTTCTCTCAAAAGCCCTGTCACTCCCCTTTATCCTATGAATGCCCATACCCTGAATCAAATTCATTCCTTCAAGAACTCTAGATCCGTGCCGGGGTATCAGAGCAAGTCTCTAGCTCCTATAATTCGTTTGGGAATTATGGCTAGGGAATCGAGTACTGCGGACCAACAGCAGGCCCAACAAGCACCAAAGACAACCAGGGATCGCCTCGAATTGCTTGAAGCTCAAATGGCCCATCTCGACGGGATCGTCGATGGAGTGGCACAACTAGGCGAACGCCTCGAGAACGTTGAGCACGAGTATGGTAGCTTGGCCGAAAGGATCACTGTCCTGGATGAGGACATGAGGGGCACGATGAATGTCCTTCAGGAGCAACTCGGTGACCTCGCTGCGAAAGTGAACTTGCTTATGAGGGCTATCGGTTCAGCCGACCCAAGCGTGGGCGAACGTACCAAGATCAAAGTACCGGAACACGAGCATATGGGGGAGCTCGTGATGCGAAGGAGTTGGAAAACTTCCTTTTCGATATTGATTTCGTGTAGTGAGACCCGACTCAGAAGAGGCAAAGGTAACAATGGCGACCATGTACCTCACTGGTGATGCCAAGCTATGGTGGCGCACCAAATATGCTGAGAGAGAAAGCGGTCATTCCACCATTAACTCGTGGGACGACTTTCAGCGTGAGCTGAAGAATCAGTTCCTTCCTGAGAATGTGGAGTTCATTGCTCGCCGGAAGTTGAGGCAACTCCGCCAAACTGGCACGGTGCGCGACTATGTCAAGCAATTCTCGGCCCTAATGCTTGACATCCGTGACATGTCCGAGAAGGACAAGCTGTTTTACTTCATTGTAGTACTGAAGCCCCATCTCGGTCAGGGCAGGCGACGCCCTTGCTTCATCGTATTGACTTGCTCATTGCAAGGGGAGATCCTTTCCTGTCCCCATCGGCTTGCCCCGTCGGTAGGAAAAAGATTATTCATTAATATCGGTTCAGCAATGCCTCGATGGTGAATCAATTCTCGCAAGCTTTCCGGTCTTGAATTCAGGGTAGTTAGCTGCCGGTTCCAAGTTAGCTTCACAGGCTGTGTATGCCCATGGCGCACTTGAGTTCAATCAAGATGATGCTTCTTCTGAGCAGGGGTCCTCCCCGGATTCCCTTCCCGAACTCTCGCCAAACCCAGTAGTTTACGAATTATCGGCTTCCGAACCAGTAACAGCAGCCTCATCAACTGAAGTTTTCAACTCTCCGGCAGCCATTTCTAGAGATGCCTTTGTAGGGGCCAGATCTAGATCAAGAACAGCATTAGTTTATAGGGCCTCACCGCCAAAAGGTCAATAGGGGGGTTAGGACAAGGGACAGCTACCCTAGTACATCCTGCCAAAGAGATGGCTACCTTAGGGCTTTAGGGACATATGAACGTTAGCCGGACAGGTCCAACGACGAAACAACCAGGTCTTCCGTTGTTCCTATTAGTTGGGGTTCTCCCATAGTGGGCCATCCCAGAGGGGTAACAACTATCATAGTGGTGGGTTTTCCCCCGGGCTTTCCCCTATAGTGCAGCGGAAGCAAAGCAAGCAGGAGTAGGGACAATTTCAACTGCTTCATCTGTACCTTTTTCTGCTCCTGTATCTTGGTCAACAGAATCAACAACTTCTGCTGGATATACTGCTACTGCATCAACCGACTCAACTTCTCCTGCGACTGCTACTGAACCGACTAGCTAAGCTACCTATGAACGTCTCTGCTGCTGGTGCTGGTGATGAAGGTAGTGGTGGATGGACGGGAAGGGATGTTACTGATGGCTGGCTTTGGTAGTAGTAGTGCTGTGGGCTAGCTTGGCTCTTTCTGGCTTTGCTGCTTTCTCTCTAGCTTCTGCTTCTGGTGGTACCTTGACTTCTTCCTCTCCTGCTGCCAATGAACCTCCAGCCTCTTCTGCTCTTTCAAGTTCCAGTGCTGGCGGAAGAACCTCGCTCCTGTACTCGGATCTAAGTGATCTAGCATCGAGTGGATCTAATGAGGCAAGAGAAGCAGTCGAAGGCGACTAGATTCTTCTAACCATTAAGCGGGACAAAGACCGGGGCGGGCTCTAGTAGTGGAAACCATGAATCCAATTCCTCTATTGCTCTCCCATCCACCAACCTCTCTCCTCTTCCCAATATCCAGCCAGCACTGCCCTCGAACAGAACCATCTTTCTCTCTATCTCTCGGCTTGGAAATAGCTACCAAAGAAGGAATCTGATGCACCAGTGGGTTCTCGATCGAATGAAATAACGTATCTAAAGGCCCACCTAATGGATCCAACGAAGAGCCATCAACAGAACCTCCACCAAGCTCTCAACTAATCGGGATCGACTCAACCAGATAAGCTTTCCTATGCTGGTGAGCCCACTTCTCCAAGTCCATATCTTCCGGCATCACCATTCCCAATGCATTCTCTTCCTTCCAAAGCTATCCTTTGATAGCTGGGAGACCCACTTGTTATGACGTATCTAATAGGCAGCCTGAACCCACGAATGTAGAACCCTTCAAAACCTGTACCCAAGAGGCCCTTAAATACCTGGCCAATTGCTTCACTTCCAGTCCCAGGTAACCTCCTTTCTCCGGCAGCAACTACCCGACTAATGCTTTCGATGCCTCCCTCGCAGTCAAAACTATCCTCTCCAGTGGCTAGGGCCAGAAGCCTCCTTTCCTTCAACTAATTCAAGCGATTCATGCAACCTAACAAGGGGGAAAGTCATCTCATTAGAGCAGGATTCCTCTATGTTGGGGGGCTGGCGTTACGTTATGGGTAATTAGATTCCCTACGTCTTGTTATTGTTATTGTTATGGTTGATCTAATGTTTGTTACGCAGGAGGGGAGGAGGAAATAGGAATAGATATAGAAGTCAAGGGAGTAAGCCCCCGTCCCTCGATTAGGTTTGAGTGAATGAGCCACTGCCTTTAATAGGGAGTCCCTTCCCCTTCGGTAATAGAGCAAGGGAAAGAGTCAGATAGAAAGAAGATAGGTGCGGAGTTCTTGCTTGTCTTATTGAGATGAGGATACTGGCTTGCTTTTCTTAGGAGTAAGCCAAGCAAGTCTTTATCTTTAATGATTAGCCGCATTGATTCCAATGCTTTCTTTGCCAGTTCTATTGCTTGGAGTAGATAGTTAGGCTATCGAGAAGGAATAACTACCTATCTTGCTAGCGAATCCAGGGAGGGAGATATACTAGTAACTAAAAGTCAGTAGCGAGCTAACAGGTCTGTGTTAAGGGATTAGGTTAATGAATCTATAAGATAAGTAGTAATTAATAGTAATGAGACCGCTTATTGGATCTTTAATACACCACTATACTATTGATGAGGGGAGTTCAGAAAGGGCTAGAAGGAATCAATCATTACAGGAAGAGGAGGGAGGACTTTTTTGACTTCCTACGCAGAGCGGGAAAGACAAGCGCAAATAGATGACTTCTATAAGGTCACACTGGACTTGCTAATCTCCTAGTATTTCGGCATTGACTCAAATCAAAAAGAGTTCTTTGCCTGCTCAGCCGCAACTCCTTTCAGGGTTCCAAACCTTGGTATATTTGACTGTCTGTTAGGCTTTTGAGTTGTTTCGTGTCTTGTGATGAGGGCTTGTTTTGTGAGGAAGTAAGCTTAAGCCATTCAAGGAAGTATGATCTGTTTACTTAACTTAGTAGTAGTTATGTGGTACGCAAGGGAAAGGCAGGTAGGGGTTGGGCTCAGCAAGTTCAGATAAGGTTCTGTCTCTCCCGATACAACCAAGCAAGCTGAGTCTATTGAATTCACTACTATATGATATTCCCTGCCTTTCAAGCAAGCATGGGAAATAGGAGGTTAGTGCATGATAAGTAGATGTGGAAGCAGTCCCACAAGCAAGGGACAGAGTCAGAGGAAAGGAATAGTTTCTGGAATCAGTCCCAGTCCTAAGCAAGTGAAGCGAGTCCTTTGGTTATCCCTTAAATGGGGTGGGGGATAACAACCGCTTATGCGGCCACTCCTTTCTATTGGCTTGGCCCTGTCCTACGAGGAGGACCCTGACTACGTCAGGTTTTACGAGGAACTTCAAAGAGCAGCCACACTTGGAGCCTACGACGAAGCACTGTGTAGGTTTCTTAAGGCAGGGATGCTTCAGAAGCTAAAAGAAAAAAAGAGAAATGATTTCACAGCTCCTCTTTGCCCCCTATCTAGTCTAGTAAGGCTTTGATTTACGAGGTTCTGAATACAATACAGCATTTCTGACTTAATGGATGCACTAATGGATGAGGGGTCGCGTGGGCAATTCCTGAATATCGATAGAACGTTGATCAATATTCAGGAAGAGATCGAGGTTTTTTTCCTATCTGATCTTTGTCAACACAGGACTCGGAGCCCCCTGCTCAAACAAAAGGGTACGGAATTTTCAATTCCTTTCGGATTTCTTATAGTGGAGGGGGAGAAGACTCATTTTTCATTCTATATGGGGGGGAGCTATTGTGAAGCCTAGAGAGGCGGAAGCGGCAAATCGCTTCTACCGAGTTCCCCAACAGCAGCTTAGCTTAGTAGCTTAACTCTTTCTACTGGCGTGGCGCTGCTGGATGCTTCTGATCAATAGGAAGAGGAGGAAAAAAAAAGCTTATGATGAGCATCTATTTGAGTCGATCATTTCCAAGATCTAATTCAAGTTTTTTCTTATGTAGTGGAAACGCCTTACAATCTGAAGTTTTACGCTTAAGGGAAGAGATGTTCTTGGTGGATGCAGGACTTGGGACCCCCAGAATTTGTATGCAAGATGAGCTTACAGGAGTGCCAATCAACCGAGCCACCAGGTTTGAGAATAAGGTGGGATCCCTGGATCTAGTGGCCGGTGAATCACTGATCAAAAAGAAGATTTTGGAGAGATTCTTCATCGATCTAGTGGCCGGTGAATCACTGATCAAAGAGCGAGCAGCCGCCAGGTTTAATGATTTGGTGGGATCCACAGATGTAGTGGCTGGTGAACCGCTTCTTCTTCTTCCACGAAGATTCAGACAAAACCGAGCTTGGATGGAACTGAACAAGATTTGGCGAACGAATACAAAGGTCAAAGGCTTTATTATTGAGAAAGTAAAAGGAGGTTATTCAGTAGCCATCGCAGGTTTCATTACTTTTCTTCCATTCCGTTCTCTTAAAATGAAAAGTAAAAGGAAAAGGATATCGAATGATCGATTCACCATTGAGAGCATTAACCCCAAAAGGACGAATATTGTGGTGTTCTAACAGCGGCGGATCAAACAATAACTTGATGAGCGAAATCGAAATCTGCTGACGAAAAAAAAAAAAAAGAGCACTTTTTTCAATTCCGAAGCCTAGCGTCTCCTGATAACACTCTATCACCTTAATCCATTCTTTTGTGGAGGGTCTGGCACAAATTACTCTCGTTTTCTTTTTGCCGAGGGAAACTAAAAGAACAAAGACGTTCTTCCCCTCTGAAAAAAGTTTCTCTGGTACGGTTTTTCAAAGCGGAGATTGCTAAGTTGGAAATTGCGATCTTGCCCCAAAGCATCGCACACAGCACTCTTATTAATTGCCGATTTCCCATTTAGTAGGGGTTGCCCGAAAGGAGACCGGAAGGCGTACATCAGAGCTAGCTTTTCGAGCCAACCTATCCCGTGGACTTTCTTATCCGAAAGCCTCTCTTTGTTGAATTGATCTCTCGACTGTTCCTCGTGACGAAAGATCCCGGCCTACCCCTCCGTCAGTAGCCGTTGTTTAATCGGCACCCGGGACTTCTGAATCGGTCCCTGAACCAAGAGCCCACACTTCTTTTCTTTTGTTCATCGTATTGACTTGCTTGCCAACCTACGTACGCCTTGCTCGGAAAAGGCAGTTATCCGATCGATCGATTAGATGTACTACCAAATAAATTATCCTCTTCAATATAATTCATAGTATGATCTTCTATTTCCATTTGTAGCTTCCTCAAATCATAATCAGATAACGGTTGTGCTGACTTTTTTCTTTCTAATTTAGAAATCACATCTTTATGATATTCTCCCCTATTTGTTTCTTTTACTATATGAAAATATTTATTTTTTTCAAGTACATCATAAAAAGAATTCCAAAAGAAATCCAATATCCTATCATTATTTGATGAATAATACCTCTTAGCCGACATGCCAGAAAGACGATTAGCCAACATTCCTGAAATATTGTGAACAGATCTACCATTCTTTGATGACATGAATAATCTATTCTTTGATGACATTCCTGAAATATAGTGAACTGTAGTATGACACAACATACCTTTTTTGGTTACTCTCATTCCATTCTTTGATGACATTCCTGAAATATTGTGAACAGATCTACCATTCTTTTTAGACATTCCTTCAATATAGTGAACTGCAGGATGACAATAAAACAACATACTGTTTACTCTCCCCACCCCCAACCGCATGTGTATACTGAACATAATATAAACTAGAACTAGAAATCCTTCGTTATCAGAGAGGGGCCCCTTAGTGAGCGGGGCTTTCTTAATGGATGGCTTTTAGAGATACTCCCGTTGTTTTATGCCTACCTTGTGTAATAGTTCTCTCTACGCTATAATAGGAACCCGTCACTATTATCAACTAGAGATTACCGGCTTTCCGGGAGTTTCTCTTAAGCTCACAAGTCTGGTATGTAACAGGTACATGAAGCTTCTTTATTAAGAGTTATTAGAGATAAAGAAATAATCATAAGATATTTGTATTTATCTCATAAGAGGGACTATAATCATAGGGGTATTTTACAGCTAAAGCTTCGTGTGATGAATGTAGATTGGTTGATAAGAAACGATCTAAAGCTCAGCAAATACTACCAGAATTCTTTCTCTTCTAGATTTAGCATACCCAAAATGACAAGCAGCAAGTGGGAGATCATGACAAAGTACCTCACCCGATTCGTGTAGAAAAGACAGAAACTCTCATCGCTCATTCTTAATATGGGAATTAGAAATCAGCTATAGGCCACTTCAAGTAAGTCGTCAATTTGAGACTACAGTCCTAGCCATGTATGAAACACCTAAAGCCAAGCCATTCCGCTATCCGCTGCAAAGATCGTCAAGACGCGGGCTCGGCTCCCTATCCCTAAAAGGGAGAAAGAAAAGACCCCAGGTCGTACCCAATAATCAAAAGGAAGGAGGAGATAAAGCAGCAGGCAAAGTTGTCCTGATGACGCAGGGTTCCTATATATCATATACCATCATCTCGTCCAAAGAAGGCATGTCAGCGGGTGAACGTCTAGTTGGGACCCAGGTGAAGATCTAAAGTGCGAGCGGACATCTCTATCTTAGAAAGGCCAAAAGCACTCAAATGTTTGGAATGGGATACCAAGGACTGAAACTTCCCCTTTCTTCCTATTTCTATTTAGAAAGCTGAAACGCAATTCCTCCAATTGTGAAAGACTCCACAAAAGGATTTGACCACTCATTCTAGTTGCTATGTACACTGGGGCTAGTACATAAACTCGTGTACGCTTCAAGGGAAGGGGAAAAAAAAGACCGACGAAACATCAAAGTAGGTACGTAGTGAGCCGGTAGTTTGATCATCAGTCAAATGGATTCATCATAAGACGAGCTAATATATGAAACACTTTTCTAGGGTGTACTTGCTTTAAAGCACCTGGAATCGATGGTGTGACTGACTCCTCCTTAATAGAATAGTAGCTTCCAGTCAGAGAGGGTTTCATTGATCATCTTCGTCTTTTGCAGGAAGCATGGCTCTCACCCCCTTTCCAAGATCAGATCTTGAACCTACATTCTATTAAATCTCAGGTACCTGTCTATGTTACCATCACTTGGTTGCTTCAGAATGTACTAAATCGTCAATACTTGAAAGCACGGACTTTAGCTCCGCCTTTACAAGAATTCTTCTTGTCTTGTGAAAACAAAAAGTTATGTCATATTTGTCGGAAGACCATGTTACCGACGATTGTATGTTGAGAAAACTCGACGGAACCGCGATCAAAGGACGTACCAAACGTCTGTACAAGGACCTTATAGCAAACAGAATCACTATAAGTAGGATAGGAAACCCGCCAGAATCAGAAAGGGGGAGACCTGCGACAAACGCAACGACAACAGATTGCCCGAGATCCGCAGGGTCGTCCGATCGTTCAGTGCTTGCAATGCAAACAATGGGGACATTTTAGAAAGACTGTCCCGATAAGCCACCAGCCCTGTTGATGTGCCAGTGGTTGGGACTGGGTGATCATGATGATTCGGAGTGCCCGAAGCATAGGGTTAACCGTATTAATACGAATTAGGGATCAGATCCTGCGGCGTAGTATCGACAAGAAGACGGCTGCGCCCTCTCCTGTCGCTGAAAACAGAGAGTTCCATGCTCAAGTGAAAGAGTGACAGCCAGATACCGTTAAGGCCAGTGAAGCGCAGCCTGAGATACAGCAAGATTCTTCACTGCAAGTGAAAGCAATTAATATAGGTAGTAGTTGTATCGTCCTCTTGTATTATAAGAAGATCCCTTTCATAGTAGTTCTTCTCTTTCCCCTAGTTAGCGGACTATAAGTAGTCTCAATTGATCGACCGCTTACATCGTCCGCATCTGCTAGTCTTTCTTCCTTACGTTATCTCTTCTATTAGGAGGTGAGTGCTTCTTAGTTGGAGAGCGTGAACTTCTCTCTTTCCCTGCTATTGCCCTAGCTAGAACGAAATCATCAACTTCGGAATAGTTTCGATAGCTTCTCAAATCACCTTACCTTGATTGAGGAATCGAATTCATTTGCTTTTGCTGCGTCTGCATATCGATCGGTTTCAAAACCCTCGGTATCGGCTTAAGCCTTCCCGGATCCAACCTTCTCTGAACTCTTCTGACCCCGCCGGCCTTCTCGCCCGAGCCCTTTCTTTTCAATAGGATCAAGGTGCTCTAAGATTTCTGTTTGCATGCACTAGTATAGTAATCGATTGCTCTTTAGGAAAAACATTAGAACAACGCGGTCTCATAGGTTTCCTTATCAGCCTTCTTATGGGAGGCATGCCAACAATCTTTCGTGAAGAGCTACCCGCAGTCGGTGCGAGTTTAGCGAAGCTGGGCTCATTTATGATCCGCTGATCAAATAGCATTAGGGGCAGGATTTCTCTCCAACAAAGTAGAAGTAGGCTTTGCTTGCTCGCTATAACAGGCTGAGCTAAATGTGACAACATATCCGTGGGGTTAGTCAATCCCCTGTAAATGGGGAAAGAAGAGACGAAACTTTATTAGAAAGGGGCTCTGACCGTCAGAAGTTTGAAGTTTTCTGTGATGTTTATCAGAATCAATGGCATGCGCGATATGCAGTATCGGCATTGCTAAGAAAATTGAGCTAGACCTCTGCCCGGAGAAAGCGTCGTTTCGGACCCCTCATGGGTGGTGCCGTGCCTATCCGAGGAACTTGTCGCTTCCTTCTCCACTTCTTCCTCTCAAGTCGAAGCGCCTTCAACTGCAGCTAGTTTGCGGAGAGTTGCGTTAGCTTGGGTTCCTTCCTTGGCTGCTTCTCCTACTTGGCAGCTTTTCTTGAGTAAAACTGCTTCTTTTTTGATTGGCTTTTACGACAGGAATAGCCTGATTGTAATCCTTTTTCTAAAAAGTATATCAGATTCAATGTTGTATCGGGGAACCGGCTCTGTATGCTGCTAGTGTACGGTATAGGAATAGGAAGCCATCATATGGAGGGGCATCTTTCGCTTGACTTTTGTGTTGCGAGTGCATGCGTCCACCACGGTCAGGGCTTTCACAGGTATCTTGTACGTAGTTAAGGTGAAGCTTTGTTTGGTGTTGATTCTAGACTAGACTAGACTAGAAAGGAGCAGGTTTGAGCGTGTAGGCGACCATGAAGAGGCAAGCAAGCGCGGGCAAGCAAGTAGAAGAAAAGAGCAAGCAAGGAAGTGACTGAAGGAAGTCAATTCAATTGGAGTGAAGTAAGAGTTAGTTTACCCCGAGATTCAAGTAATCAGAAGTCTGTCTGTTCCCCAAGCGAAGTATCTGCAAGTGAAAAGAAAAGATCAGAAGCACCAAGAAAACGTATGCGCTAACGCGTAACGGCTTTCGCGGTAGTGCTGCTCAGGAGTTGCTTGTTCACAACGGCTTTCGCGCCAGTGCGCTCAGGAGTTGCTTGTTGGTTGGGACCTAAGGCTAATAAATGAATTCAGAAGCAGCTAAAGTGGTTGAAGAGAAAGTACAAAAGGGCAGGCGAATCCTACTATTCTATCTAATTTCTTTGAGCCGATAGCTAGTAATCTCTTAAAGCAGCTAGGGATGGGTGATGAATCTACACCCCTAGGCAAATCGAAGTGGGCCTGCCCCTATCTCTATAGTGTACTTTTTGCTTAGGCAAAAGCCACTCTCACAACATCGGGATCAGAGTAACAAAAACAAGAGGAAAGCAGCGACAAAGATGGCAAGGAGGAGACTAGTAGTAATAAGAAGATGCACGAGCTGTGACCTTATCTACGTTATTGGACGATAGGGATTTGAAAAAGCTAGAGCTAGAAGAAAGAAAGAAAAGATGATATACGAGATTGAGAGATTAGGGATCAGAGTTCATAAAAGGCGCTAGCCAGTCCCAAGGTCAGGAAGGGAAAGGAAAGAGCTGCCCTTGAAAGGACATATCTAGCCAAAGCAAACAGAGAAAAGGCAAATCGTCCTTTCGACTGGTTGGAGAGGAGAGAAAGAGTGAAGAGTCCCGACCATCATTAAGGGAATTGAGTACGGGATAACAGGAGCCTAAAGCCAAAAAGGAAAGCACAGGATAACATTCTGTAGTTCTTCTAACCTTCTATTGATAGATTAATAGGACTCTACTCCGCCAAAGCAAAGGAAAGACTGGATAACTTTGACTTTCTTCAACAACCAAACTGAAAGCATTGAATGGGGGACATGAAACCAGAGCGAGAAAGTCCCAGGACAGGGGAAAGAAAGACAGCTGGCACAAAAGCAACAGTAGCGCTAGCGGGAAAAGAAAGAGTTGGAGATACACCTGCCACTTCCAACTATAGGAGATTTCTTGATGAGCGAGAAGAAGTCCCCCTATGACTAAGAGAGGGGATTAGCCAGAACATTAGAGATGAATAGAAGAGTCCCTCTCTTCATTAAGGGAATGGGGAGTCCGGCATCAAAGCCACAGTCTCGTAGTTGATTCTTCGGCTGATTCTTCTTTAAAGGATGCACTACGCCTGTCCCGGGATTGTTCAGTGAAGCGAAGAAGGGTATTGACTCCTTAGATGATTGGATTCGAGTGTCACACTCTTTAGCTGCCGTTAAGTAGGAAGGATAGGTCTGTAGTAGTAGAAGCTTAAGGTTGTCAACTGACGTTCTGTTCCTGCTTTAAAGTGAAGCCAGCCATCCCATGGGTGGTGAGTCGAAAGGCTTTTAGCGCTGTGCTGCGGCATGGGCCCTTCAGCTTCTTAGGCAAACTCTTTCATAACCTTGTCCCTTGTGTCGTTGAGAGGAGTCTAAAGCCAGATAAGACCATTCCCTAAGGGACTTTTTCTTAGAAAGTAAGGCTGGTTGTCAATCAGAAGATCAGGCCAAAATCGACGATTCTAGACTGGGTTGAGACATTCTTGTCGGTCAATGTGGATTTCTTGCCTGACAGATAGCCCTTTTTTTTCTAGGTAATTCAGTGACTGCCATGGGTGTGTCAGGACGATGTAAAGTCGAATTCTTTGTTATCATTCCAAGCCCGTACCTTAGCTGTTCCTTAGCTTTCGAAGAAGCTGTCCAGTATTCCAATCCGGTTAGGTTAGCATTCCAAGTCAGTTGAACTTGGTTACAGGGAAATAAAGAGAAAGAATCGAGTCACCGATAGCGCATCTTTATAGATGCCAAGGAATTCGCATATAATAGATCCTTTTTGACTAGACTAAATGATTGATCTTGTCTTTCGATCGTACAGACAATTACATATAGAAAAAAATCTCGCTTTGAGATGACACGCCCAAAAACTCCCATGCCTTTCCTGGTTCAATCAGGTCCATTTAAGAAAAGTCTCTCTTCGTTTTGGGGAGAGCGGAGCAGTCAACAACTGAAGCAAAGCAAATGATTGTTCTAGAATGGTTATTCCTCACAATTGCTCCTTGTGATGCAGCGGAACCGTGGCAATTAGGATCTCAAGACGCAGCAACACCTATGATGCAAGGAATAATAGACTTACATCACGATATCTTTTTCTTCCTCATTCTGATTTTGGTTTTCGTATTATGGATCTTGGTTCGCGCTTTATGGCATTTCCATTATCAAAAGAATCCAATCCCGCAAAGGATTGTTCATGGAACTACTATCGAGATTCTTCGGACCATCTTTCCTAGTATCATCCCGATGTTCATCGCTATACCATCATTTGCTCTGTTATACTCAATGGACGAGGTAGTAGTAGATCCAGCAATTACTATCAAAGCTATTGGACATCAATGGTATCGGACTTATGAGTATTCAGACTATAACAGTTCCGATGAACAGTCACTCACTTTTGACAGTTATACGATTCCAGAAGATGATCTAGAATTGGGTCAATCACATCTACGTATTATTGTAACATCAGCTGATGTACCTCATAGTTGGGCTGTACCTTCCTCAGGTGTCAAATGTGATGCTGTACTTGGTCGTTTAAATCAGATCTCTATTTTGGTACAACGAGAAGGAGTTTACTATGGTCAGTGCAGTGAGATTTTTTCCCTTTTCCCTGCCGAGGAAGGCCAAGGCCCTCTCATGATGGCCTCTTCGGGAGGTTCCGGCTCGACCTCATGGACGGGGAAGGCTTCCTTCGAGGAGCGGGTGCTACTCGAGCCTTTTCCCGAGAACGACACGGATAGCGGTTCTGTGAATCAACCGGAACCTGTGCTTCCAGTCGCTTCCCCAGGGGCGGCTCAAGAGGCCCTTCCGCAGGCGCCAGCACCGGCAGCAGAAGTTGCCCACCCCGCTCCCGAACGTGCGGAACTTTTCAACGAAATTAGAAATATAGTTCTCCACCAATTTCCAAAGAGGTCGCCGCTGGGGGTGCAGCGGTCCTTTCCGGAAATAGCAGAACTATATTCCAGTGCCGCGGAGAACATCTTACACTACGACTTAGACATCTCCGCGGAAACTGATGTCGAAAGCCTCCGGGAATGGAGGGACAAACTAAAGGAAGATCAAAAACTTATTAAACCCCTCATATATCAATATTTTCCAAAATAGATATTTTCTCTTTTTCTTTTGTCGAGCCTTGCTTTGGTCTCTGGTTTGATGGTTGCACGTGCTAAAAATCCGGTACATTCCGTTTTGTTTTCCGTCCCAGTCTTTCGGTCTTTCTTTTCCGGCGGTACCCCTCTGTGCTGGAAATTCTCTTCAAAGAGAATTTAAAGGGGGGGGGTACTCCATGAATTCTCGTATAGTTGGCTGAAGGGGGTGAAACTCAAACCTCTTCCTCCGTCGCCCAAGAAAGAGAAAGGCGACGGGGACTCCACCTAAGAGGATAAGGTGGAACTCCCTTCTCGTCAGGATCGAATCGGTCCCTTTCCCTACCCCTGGTAAAGAAGCCCCGCTTCCTAAGGGGCCCCTCTCTGATAATGATTTTTGAATCTTTTTGAATCTCAATCTATCATGCCTCAACTGGATAAATTCACTTATTTTACACAATTCTTCTGGTTCTGTCTTTTCTTCTTTACTTTCTATATTCCCATATGCAATGATGGAGATGGAGTACTTGGGATCAGCAGAATTCTAAAACTACGGAACCGACTGGTTTCACACCGGGGGAACAATTATTTGATGCCCCGCAACGACCCCAACAGTTTGGAAGATATCTTGAGAAAAGGTTTTAGCACCGGTGTATCCTATATGTACTCTAGTTTATTCGAAGTATCCCAATGGTGTAACGCCGTCGACTTATTGGGAAAAAGGAGGAAAATCACTTTGATCTCTTGTTTCGGAGAAATAAGTGGCTCACGAGGAATGGAAAGAAACATATTCTATTTGATCTCGAAGTCCTCATATAGCACTTCTTCCAATCCTGGATGGGGGATCACTTGTAGGAATGACATAATGCTAATCCATGTTCTACACGGCCAAGGAAGAATTTTAATAAAAAAATGACTAGAATTTACTTTTTTCTCGTTTCTAGAATTTACTTTTTTCTCGTTTCTAGAATTTACTTTTTTCTCGTTTGTGGGGTCCTTGTACGATTTATATTTATTTTTTTTGATTTCTCTTATTATGACTCTAGCTGGACCGAAGATACCTTTGGTATCAACGTTCTCCTGGAACCTGAACCTGACTCCGCGACGGCCCTTGCCAATTATCGAGCGCAAAACGCAGACGCGGAAAGGCAGCTCTTTTCGCTTATACGGAGTCTCGAAAGCCAACTTAGTTATGGACTACCCACTCAACTTAATAATGGCGAATATGAGCAGGAGGTAAGAGAGACTTTGGAAACAGCTTTGAATGTAAATCATTATCGGGGAGCGATCGCCCGTGAACTTCATGAAGTACAAATCATGCTATTAAAAAGCCGTTTGCAAGAACACCTTTTTAATCAGATGATATCCGAGCCCAGCTTAGAATCCATTTTACAGTGGTCTCCTTACAGGGATATTCGAAAGTCAGCTTATGACTTTATCGAAGATCAAGTTCAAAGCGTCAGTTCGATGCGCTATCCCTTCCAACGTAATATTTTGGAAGGCTCTCTAAACCAATTTCTTCACGATATCGAACAAAATGGCACCCGAGCCTCTATATATAGGGACTTTTATTCCTACTTTACTGACGAAGAATTTCGTCGTCGAGTACTAGGCCTATAAGACTCACAATTTGGTTGTACCTCTCTCGATTGATAGAAAAGAAAGACATTCGGGAGCTGGGAGGTCCTATCGTGAGGAGACTTTCTTTCACGGTAGGCGAAGGCAAAGTGTGATCAGGGTTACCTTCAACTGAATGGAATTGTTACTTTCCAAAATCAAAATGCTTGCTGAAAATCAAAGAAAGAAGGTCCATTTTCCCACGTAGTTCGTTGGTCAAGCCAACGATTCTCTTCTCAAAGTAATAGAGAGATCTTTTTCTAGTTAGACTTCTATCAATGCAATGAAAGAACCATCCCTTCCTATTTCTTTGTCCTGTCAGATAGAAAGAAAATTAGACCCCAAAGAGCCCTTCTTTACCACTTTAGGGGGTGGGGGTGAAGGGGGGGTTTACATACAACCGAGGCAAAATGGTTTATGATTGAATCTCAGAGGCATTCTTATCATTTGGTAGATCCAAGTCCATGGCCTATTTCGGGTTCACTCGGAGCTTTGGCAACCACCGTAGGAGGTGTGATGTACATGCACTCATTTCAAGGGGGTGCAACACTTCTCAGTTTGGGCCTCATATTTATCCTATATACCATGTTCGTATGGTGGCGCGATGTTCTACGTGAATCCACGTTGGAAGGACATCATACCAAAGTCGTACAATTAGGACTTCGATACGGTTTTATTCTGTTCATCGTATCGGAGGTTATGTTCTTTTTTGCTTTTTTTTGGGCTTTTTTTCATTCTTCTTTGGCACCTACGGTAGAGATCGGAGGTATTTGGCCCCCAAAAGGGATTTGGGTTTTAGATCCTTGGGAAATCCCTTTTCTTAATACCCCTATTCTCCTTTCATCCGGAGCTGCCGTAACTTGGGCTCATCATGCTATACTCGCGGGGAAGGAAAAACGAGCTGTTTATGCTTTAGTAGCTACCGTTTTACTGGCTCTAGTATTCACTGGCTTTCAAGGAATGGAATATTATCAAGCACCCTCCACTATTTCGGATAGTATTTATGGTTCTACCTTTTTCTTAGCAACAGGCTTTCATGGTTTTCATGTGATTATAGGTACTCTTTTCTTGATCATATGTGGTATTCGCCAATATCTTGGTCATCTGACCAAGGAGCATCACGTTGGCTTTGAAGCAGCTGCATGGTACTGGCATTTTGTAGACGTGGTTCGGTTATTCCCATTTGTCTCTATCTATTGGTGGGGAGGTATATGAAGGAAGGAAAGAGTGGATTGAGGAATGAAAGCTCGAAGACAAAGAGAATCGGGCTTTTCCAAAGAATTACTGCAGCTTTCCCACTCCCTTTGATTATCATATACAAAAAAGTATCTTCCACTTTCCTACCAAATCTCTCTTTATTCTGGCACATCAATGAAGGGATCGAAGAGATTATGGCAGATCATGTTCACCAAGAAATGACCCGAAATTGGATCTTGGTCTATTTGAGATTGTTCCTTTTAATCGTAATCAAAGATGTTTTCTTGTCTCTCGTTTCTTTTCTAAACAAATTGAAGAACCTAATGGATCGAACTCATCCTTGGCTGCTACGAAACATATCGGCCTTGCCTTGACGGGCTGAGCACCGGGTTTTATGGGAAGCTTGTGTTCGACCAGATTTGAGTCTAATCCCGGCATGTCTTCGTACGAAAAGGCGAAACAATGAACCCTGTCCTTGAGGAAACTGGTGAATGCCTGCTTTTCTGACGTGGATAGAGCTTTGCCTATGCGGACCAGCTTAGGATCATCATCGGACCCGAGATTAAAAGATTGGAAGTCGTCGGAAGTGATGCTGGACTTCTCTTCATGCTTTTCAAGAAGTTGTCGAAGTTCGGAGACTGGGTCTCCAGCCTCGCAGACATCGCCTTTAAACATCCCCCTGATCAGCGTACGGGTTCATGACCTCGGGTGCGTTTGTCACCAATTTACCGTCTGGCAAAGCGCCGGGATGTATTTCAAGTTTGGAAACTTTTTTGATGTTTTTGGTTGGCAACGGGGCTTGACCCCACACATCAGAATGAATAAGATCAAATGGAGCAGAAGACACAGTAGTACTTTTATGAAACGGAAGTGCAGAAAACTTAGCTAGCTTACAGCCCTTGCAATCAGATATTTCAGAATATGGAACACTACCCAGTAAACCAGCAGATAACATGTACTTCAAACGAGAACTAGAAACATGCCCTAATCTAGAATGCCACAAAACAAATACAATAATGAAGATTGCTTATTCAAATGAAATGCAGATAAAGCAGAGGAATGAACTCTAGAAAGTTAGGGAGGAATATCCAGATGCTCCAGCACGTAAAGCCCCCCCTCTCTACGCCCTGTCCCAATCAACTTCCTTGAATGCCGATCCTGCACAATACAGCCAGAGGAGGAGAAAATAACATCACATCCTGAATCTTTAATCTGACTAAAAGAAAGTTTTTGAGTGATAGACGAGGAACATGAAAAACATTAGGGACCGAAAGACAGCCAGTAGTGATGGATCCGATTTGATTAACTGTCATAGGGGATCCATCTGCAGTATGAATGGAAAAAGGAATAGACGAGAGCAATTGATTAAAAGAATCAGATGTCATGTGATGAGATGCACCGGAATCCAAAATCCAAGAAGAGGAGGACCGATGGTGAAGAACAAAACACACCTGTATCAGAAGCAGACATGGCAGCGGCACTTGTAGGCAGAGGTCCAACAGAAGAACCAAGTCACTGCTAGAACTGTTGCGTAATCATAGACTGAACCATCTCGGGGGTGACACTTCCAGAAGTAGCAGGCTGATCAATGTCTGATGTTAAAGATAGGGTGGACAAAGCTGCAGTGGATCTCGGAGTGTCTGCTGAGAGGATCCATGACTCATACCATTCAACTGATTTTGCTCATTCATAAGTTTTTTAGCACAATTCGCCTTCCAATGTCCCGTCTGATGGCAGTAAGCGCACTCATCTTTGGCAATCCTTCGATTGGATCTGGTAGTCGAAGGCACAGAAGGAGACTGAAACTGTAGACTAACAGCAAAGACAGACTGCATCTGCAACAGTAGGAAGTGGTGAGCGATGTAATATAGAGATCCTCTTAATGGCTCAAATTAATCTCGTAAGGCCCTGAGGAACTGAAAAAGTAAAAGAAATTCCTTTAACTATCCAAACTACTCAAATGCACTCGCCCGTCTCTATGGCTCAGCCCGGCAAGTCGATACCTTAGAAAGCAAGAAAACACAGCACACACACAACAAGGAAGTAAAGCTCATGTCATTACACTATACGAGGTATTGATGGTTTGGTAAACTGGGGGTAGGGGGAGGCTATTCACTCTTTAAGGAATAGCCTCTTATTGCCCACAGAAAAGGCCTATAACTTTAGTATTCTAATTTCATGTAGCAGAATCAGAAGTTGTTTCATCCGATGTGAGGCAACAATGAAATTGTTGTTGCTGACTCTGATATCCATGCAGTCTTATTCCACTGCTTTGTTTGTGATCTTCCTGACTGACCGATCTAGGGAGTTCAGACTGAAGGTTCGGTTCAGTTGCTTGCGTGCGCTGTTCTGAGCTGCTTCAAGCTCTCGACCTGGTGCTGCCCTTGCTTCTGTCACTATCAAATCTGCACCTGACTTGTGGAACCAAGCTAAAGTAACTAGTGAATCTATGTATGGAGCTGGGCGAAGGGATGCTAAAAAGGGTATGGCTCTAGATCATGAAGGAATCTGTCTATCGATCCGGCTAAGATGATGTCTATGCTGCTGTAGGCTATGGATCCATATTCATAGGTTCCGGATATTGATCCGCCTACTCGTAAACTACTAAGAGACGTCTCGTTACGCTAACGACTGAACTCTTTGCTTTGGGTTCGGGTCTCGATCACCCCTATTTTAATCATGAACAGCGTAAACTGGGTATGGGTAGTATAACTACTCATGCTACTAGAGAAACTACTATATGCTCTACTGTAACTCAGTCTGGATCTGCTCGGGCAACTGGATTGACTCGGCCGATGAACCAACCTCACCAACTCAAGGCTGAAGTTTCATATAGCACGCACCTCTTTCTCTTTCTAATAAAGAAGTGGAGGCGGGCTTGGGTACGATCTAAAAGAGGTAGCAGACGATAAGTTATCGTCTTATCGTTTTATCGTCTTCTATTACCTTCTAGTCAACAATCGGATAGGACTACTAGCTAGTAGGAAGCTTTCTTTCTCTTCTTGCCTAGTAGCTAGGTTGTTATAGACCGCACGGGGGCTAAGTTAATGAATTTGCTCTAATTCCCTTCCACGAAAGCCTAGCCTTCTAAAAGGGGCGGGCTATTGTTTCTTATACTTTACCTTCCTTGGAATCTGTTTACAATTACATGAGGGGTGAAGCAAGTCGTCGTGCTATGAGTAATGATTATTTCAGAGAGGTCTGAACTGGTAGCTGATTCTAGACCGTACAGAGGGAACCAGAGTTCTGGCCCTTACCTTAGTTGTTGCAGCAACCATTTCACCAGCAGAAAACCTTTCCCAACAACAAAAAAACTCCCCTATTCTCGTCAGGCCCTTCCCCGCTTTGTTTATTTGCTTCATTTCCACTCCCCCTTGCTTAGTCCTATATTTGCTTCTTGGCCGCATGTGTATGAAATCTGATAGGTGTTGCATTGGTCTTTAATTAGTCAATGGCTTAGTTGTTCGCTCTACCCGTTCCGCCTCCAATTTACAACTAAAAAGATAGCTGCTTTGCCAGAGGCTATTGTCCCAGTCTTTTGGTACTTGCCCCTTGATTTGAACAGAGGAGCTAACTTTGTTCGTGCCCGACGCAGAGTTGGTCACTCACTACCGATCACTGTCTTAGAACGGTGACTATTTCCAGTTAGATTTTCATCTTCTTCCTGGGCCCAGTTTCATCCTTAGAAAACGTATTGAATGGACTTAGTTACCCCAAGGATCCTAGATCAGAATAAGTTGATCCCGTAGAGGCAAGAGCCGCAGAGGCGGGGGGAGGAGAGAGAAATCTGCCTATGTGGTGGTTGTCTTTGCCGTAAAGGATCCCGGGCACTTTCAGCCCGGCAGAGACTTTGACCCTGTGAACAAGAGGCACGCACATTAGCAGCGACTGAGTTGAAAAAAGAAAGGCTCTTTCTCAGTCAACAAAGTCAAGGGATCTGCTGCACCGAAGCATGGGAAGGAGCTGGTTCATGAGTTAGGCCGGGTTTTGAGAGCTACCATCTGTCAATCACATGATGAAAAAAAAAAGTAGGAAGACTCTTTCTGGATCATCGCTTCTTGGAAGACTGACTAATGCGGGAACACCACTTCTAGTAATTATGCCGGAGCACCTATTCCAGGAAGAGATCCGAATCTCGGAACTGAGCTTTTTGTAAGATTGGGACTTGCTCTTAAACATTGGAATCAATCAGAGGTGGAGCTGCAGGGACTGATTTCTTCTGCGACTAGGTCTGCTGAAACTGGAACAAGCTCGACCCTTTTTCCAGCTTCTTTATCTTTAACTTTAACTTCATCGACTAGTCCTGTCTTTCCCATTGCTCCTGTCTTTCCTTCTACCTCTGCTGCTTATGGCTTAGGGATCCCGCCACCCCCCTCTCTCACTGGTGGTGTGGTTATGTTGAGGCTTGATATTGATATGCTACTGATGAATCTCTTCCTGTTGTTTCCGGACTTCCTCCACCCCCACCGCGAGGTTCTGTAATAGCTATCACTCATCAGCGGAATAAGTAGGTGCTCCCGACACGAGTTCGTGTGAATGAAGAGGAGTAATCAGTGCGGTTCAGGGCCGGGGTTGGAATAGCGGATCGATAACTGAATAAAAAACGAACCTTCTTACTACGCCTCTGTCACCACAGGAGTCAAAGCTGGAATGGAGATGGATCTCGAGTCTGGGTCACTATTTTGTGGTAAACGAGGCCTTCGTCGGAGCTGAAACTGAAGTAGTCGGAGAAGTGCTTTTGAAACTATAATAAGGTATTCCGAGCGGCTGGGTAGAAGGAGCAGACTCCAATCCAAATACTTATATAGTCTAAAAGACCTGCGGGATCAGAGCAGCAGTCTTGAAGCTTTTCTCAGTAGAGAAAGAGTTGCTTAGCTCTCATAGTAGCAATCTCAATTCGCAACTGATCACTGATTCGCCTTCGTCACTGAAGACCATGTGGTTGGCTTTTTGGACAGAGCCGATGCTCAGTAATTAGCTATGTTCGCAACATCTTCTTTGTCACAGCCTGCTTACTGAAGGCTCACCGCCCTGGCCCGCTTCGGATTGCTCTGTAAATACTACCCCGACTGCTTCGCCTGCTCGCTTTGACTGCTCTGGGGGACAGATACCTGATCAGTAAAAGAGGCATACTAAAAAGGTTGATTTCGATAAGAATGTTGGGCAGTCCATGATTAATAAAGTTGCAAGCTTCCTCTTGAAGGGTCCTAACCCAATTCTCAAGTTCTTCAACTCCTTCGAAATCTGTTCTCCGAAGGTTGTAGTCTTGGTTGCCATAAATCCGTATGAGGGGGTGGTTCATTCGACCTCTATTAGGGAAGTTCTCGTCCGCTCGTCGAAAAGATTGTCTGAACCTGGAACGTTGATCAAAGAAAACTTAATGGCCATCCTGTGTTATGACGTTTTCCTTGGTCTACGATTCCACGCCTGGAGACTTTCTCAAAGGAAATGTTTCAGGCCCTCAATGAATAAGAGGATAATTCTGGAGATATTTTTCTTTGCCAGCAATCTAAGCAGGATTACCCATCCAACGCATTTCATCCCACGTAGGAAGCTTGCATTCACGAGTATCTCTAAGCTTTTGTGTGACATGGATCTTCCTTGTATCTCAGAGGTTGCGTATATAGAAGATGGATTGGTTCCGGTGGCCTCATATCTCCCACCCAATTTGAAGGTGGGTCAATGGACATTAGATACGTGATAACACTTGTGGTTAATCGCCTTCACTCTCGGGGTTCAGTACCTGCCTCTTGGTGTCCAATACCCAGTGATGGGAGAAGGAGTGGGAGACGAAGAGAGAGAAGATGGTTGCTTAGCAGCGGAAGCTGGGGATCGAGAAGCGGAGGGAGAGCTTAGGCTTGAAATGGAGCTAGGATACCAGTCTTTTTCCCTCCGAGTCGCCTTGGATCCGAGTCTTTCTCTTCTCCTGGACCGAGCACCGAGACCGAGGAAAGAGAGGCAGGATACGAGTCTGATGAGATCAGAGCCAGTGAAGAGAAGAGGGAAGGCAAGAGACGGACCCAGGAAGAGAATGACAGCAGAGGGAGGACGGGGGAGGATCGGAGGACAGAGAAGAGGGACCGAGGCTCAGACCAGACCTGGAGTTTTCCAGCCTCTCCGTCCCTCTCTATCGGATCCTAGCTCTAAGTCTGGCTCGAACTCGGATTGGGGGCACGCAACGCAGGTATTTATCGCTGCTTTCTATCTAGTAGCACTGGTTCCGAACTCACAATCAATCTTAATCCATTCTATCTTACAAACAACTAAGCAGTAACCCTTATACTTTTTTATACTTATTTAATTTACTAAACAAGGAAGGAACTTAACGATTGGCCCCTTCTTTAAGAAACAAAAGAACCGGAAGCTCAACGACCGGGAACGGAGGTACTCGGCACACGAGAAGGAGATTGCAGCTTTAGTGCATTGCTTACGGGTGGGTGCAAGGTTTGTGGTGAGGAGTAGCCACAACGTACTTTGCGACACAGAAGAAGTTGTCCCGGCGAGATGGCAAGAGTTCTGAGCAGAGTGGGATCTGGTGTTAAGTAGAAAGCGGTTGCGGATGCGCTCAGCAGACGAGCATATTTGCCTAAAGGTAGCAAACGAGCCAGGGTCGTTAGTCAGGTCGTCGGGACACTTGCAGAACGACTCAAGGAAGTTTTTTTAGGACATTGAACCGGGATCATGGAGCAGGTACAGAAAGGGACGACTCGGAATGTAAGTCAAAGCTACCTGAAGAGGATTGAAAGAAAAGAGTAGAAGAAACATCATGTTGAAAATGAATTCGGAAACGAATGGTCAGCTCGGATAAAAGAATGAAATTCGTCGGAAGTCTTAGCTAGCTTTAAGGTAGGGTCTCAGGATTTCTGCTGGCAAGCCTTTATCCTTTCTATGGTCGGGCTCAGACTTGTCCTTGTCCGTTCAAGGCAGACTCCAAACTGAGCTTTTAAGCAAGCATCATTCAGATCGATAAGCTCCAATCGAATAACCTAAGGGGCAGGATTTCATCAAGAAGAATAGGATTTTTTTCGTTCCGAAGTACTCATTCATTCTAAGAGCTTGGCCCGGTTCAGATGCCCATTCCTCAACGGGCTCTCCTCTCTATGGTTAGCTAGCCCCAAAAAAGTAAACAAGGGCAAAGTCAGTATTCACTTTGATTATGTAATAGACGGCTGGCCCAACAAGGACAGTACGAAGCCTCTCAGATCGCGTTAGAACGACTTATACGCGTTCTTAAGCAATTCAATGCGCATTTACCCGAAAGCATTTATAGAGCGAAAAAGGGCTTTCGAGTGAGCTTGGGGGATTCGATCAAGGTCAAGGATTGGTCTATGCAAATGGTAGTTGCTCAATTTTCTCCACCCATTTTATCATAATGATCTCCCGATGGATAAGGGGGATCTTCCAGAGAATATAGATCCGCTGGAGAAGAAAGATCCACTGGAAAAGAGATATTCATTAGAGAATGAAGATCGAAAAAAAGTCTTTTGGTAGGCGATTTTTCTCTTTCTCTTTCTGTATCGGAAAGTCTGTATAGTTCATATAAAGATAAAGGTTATGATAGGTCTTTCCCACGGGGGGACTGCTTGTACCGCTGTCTAGACAAAGCGAGGATCCTCCGGAGAAGCCAACTCAATGAAGAGCAGAATCTGAGCGAACCAGAGCGATTACACCCAATGTCTTTTTCTAGCCTTAAGCCCAAGTAGTCAGTAGTCATTGTTCCTTAGTGCGACCAGTTGCGAGTATTGGCGTGTTGGGGGGTTGAGCCGCATTAGTAGCGCATCTTATCTTATCTTTCGGCTGTGTAAGTAAAGACGGCCCTTAGTCCTCCTACGGCAGCAAACGTAGCAGCAACTTACTATTGAGGGGCCTCACTGGGCTGGGTAGTTAGGTCCTCTCAAACGGCGAGGACTCACGTAGTACGACAGGACTTTACGAAATGAGGAAAAGAAGTTAGCGGATTATGATGCCCTAGCCCATGCCTTGCAAACGATTTTTTGTAATTAGACTGTGACAGCTGCTTTGCTTATAAATTCAAACGAGCCACGCCAAACAACGGGATCGTACTCACTCCTCACTAATGGATCGCCTGGAGTTCTTTCTCGCCAGGTGGAAAAGCGTGTACAGATTTCCTCCCCTCCCCAACCAAGGGCTTTTTCATTCCGAGCCTCATTAGCGTGCTCGTCTGCGAGCTATGCTGGTTCTGTAGAGTAAAGGCGCGCAACAACGAGAGAGAGAGAGGCGGGCTTGGCGACCGAACGATCCGCGTCACGGCTATTCCTTCTGTACTACAGTTCGGTGGAGGAACTGTAAAAGAACAATTTCAATCCGTGCTCTAACTCGACATATTCGTCTTAATCATTTTCGAAATCTTCGTATTAATCTTCTACTTCTAAATCTTCGACATCTTCAGCGGAATCTTCATCTTCTCCAGTTGATGATGCATATTCATATTGAACTTAAACCAATGAACAACTGCCTTCTTCCACAGTAGCTTCCTCTCCATCCTGAGGCGAGTCCGCAAATAACATTTTGTCCATTTCTTCTGCGTCTGTTGATGATGCTGAAGCGGATTTCACTTCAACGGGTACTGGTAGATTTCCACTGGCACAGCGGCACTTCTGACTTAAAGGCTCCTGGCTCCTTTCAAAAGTAGGCTTATCGCCGAGGACAAACCAACCGATCTACGCTCGAACCTCCTTATAAGACTGACTGGTCAGAAATAGGTTATCCACCGACAAGAGAGGGCTCCACTACGAAGGGACGAATATCGTTTCACATCTGATGAAATTGAAACAACAAATCTAATGTAGTTTCATCGTCTTGTAGATGTACTTAATAGATGCACTAAAAGTGTTCGATAGAACCCAAGCAAAAAAAAGGTGCTTTTCGGTCACCATTGGCTTGGGGCGTCCTCTCTCTAACTGAACAACTTCCAAGTCAACCTTCTTTGCTTAAGCGCTTCTCTTCTCTTATGAAATTGATAGTTACCCGGTAATGCCCCATCCCTTTAGTACTACCTTCGAGGAATTCCTCTCGCGTCCCTATAAGAGCGCATTCTCTAACAGCTTTGAGGCCGAGGCAGCCATCCTCTTGCCAATCCTAAACAAAAGAAAAGCCCTACCCACCTTCATTGGAAGAGTAAGGGGCATTTACCTATCAGTCCTAGTCCTAAGGCGCAATCGGAGCACTAAGCCCTTATAGAATAGAGATGAATGTGCTAGCAAGGAAGCTAGCCTCATGTGCGTGGGTCTATCTTAATCTTAACTAGGGAAGGAAGGCAAGTCGCAAGGCATTAACAAGGGCAAGCAGGAAAGGCGGAAGGTTCCCGCGTCTTTATTGCTTACTTTGTCTATTCTTCTATCTCAAATAGGGAAATGGCATAGAATATAATATGCCTCTATAGTAGCCTGCCTTGACACCTGCAGCTATTTCTGACTGTCTGTCTTGACAACCTTTCCTATGAACGCTAGGCACCTTGGGCCAGTTAAGAGAGACATTTTTCAAGCATGTAAGCAGGGAATTTTGCGCTTAGCCAATATGCAGAAGCTGTTGCGGCATTAGCGCTCTTTTCAGGAATAGAATCAGAAGCAGCTGTTACAGAGTCCCTTTTGATGATTGATGCCAAAAAGACGGGCTTTCCTGAAAGTGTCTCACCATTTCAATTGGCATTATAGTCTTTCCTGAAGCAAGGGACTGATTGCCCATTTCCATTTCCACTAGGGCAAGCTGCAAGGAAGAATGCGCAGTTAGGGGAATATCCGTTGTTGTCTCTTCCAATTCCTTCTCAGCGAAAGATGCACAGAATACGGGCTTTGAAAGGCAACTAGCCATTTTGGCACTTGGCGAGAGGGATTAACCCGATTGTGATTGACCGCCAGCGAGGGTTTTTCCAGGCGTAAGGCCGAAATTAGCAGATAAGATGGCATCTTCCAATCCGGATGAAGGAGTGACTCCTAAAATAGTTTACCGGATTCGTGCCCCTTCTTTCTTTGAAGATAAGAGATATGCAAAAGAGCCTTCCCCCGTTATGAACGGAAGTCCTTATCCATTCCCTTCTGTCAGCGTTGCTTGTCTCAGTGCTTGCTTTTAGGAAAGCAGATGGCATTCAACCTAATCAGAAAGTCCTTGTGGAAGATGCAGGTTGCCCTCTTTACTATTGGTCTTTTGGTAAACAAGATCCTGCCCACTATTCCCGATCATCGGTAGGGAGGCGAGCCTACCGGCAACTGGAGCTACTAGAATGATAAGCAAAAGATTCAATCTACCCGCCGAAACCTGAAAACTGAAACCAAGCCTTAGTCCACTATTTCCTGGCCTGGCCCAATGTTTATACGGATCAGAGAAATGGCCAATGATGGCAGCTAGGTTGCTTGGTTTGATAGGCAGGCTAGGTCTTTCTCTCATGTAGTGTAGTCATCTCCGATCAAGACCGGAATAAGGGGATTGTTCACCAACCTGTTTAACCGGAAGGTAAGGAAGAAGGACTTGGTGACCCGTTCAAGGAAGTCTCCCCAGAATGCGTGTGGGATCTGTGAGCACTCGTAAGGGAGTCATATAAGATGGATGTTGCAAGACGACTTCTGGCTCTCAGGATGGTATTGCAGAAACCGGCTCCTAAGCACAGAAACATTCCTTGGAGATGCCACCGAAAGTGGTAACAGCCGGTGAACGCGCAAGATTGGAAACGCAGATAATCCACCCCGTATAAGACTGTGCGATTGGCACTGCGAGCCAGTTGTATGTGTGTGTAGTTTAGTTATTTTGTTCCGCCAAGGAGGGCAACGGTTTATCGCTTCTAATAAGGATTCGTTGTCCTTGGTCATGGAGATGCAGTAGAAGGAGTGAGTGCATCCACCCGGTACGTAAGTATAGTCTAGTCTAGTTAATAGCGAGTCTATTCTATTCTATTTTAGTGTGGTTTGGTCCGGGTGGCCTTGCTTGTCTTCTTGCGCGTAGTCAGTAAATGTTCATATAATGTCCGGGTTAGGTGATTCAGTAAAGCTGATGGAGGCGCTGGCGAGTCCAGTTCGCAAGGAAGTATGGTGGGCCATAAGTTCGGTACGTCTCTCTTGAGCGTATTTGCTCTGTGGTTCTGTGGTCCCAATGAGGTTGCCCCAATTGTGTATATCAGGTCGAGGGCCAATTCTCAAGATAGAATAGTGAGGGTCGGGGTTGGTTAGTTGCAGGGCCTGTTTGGGACTGTAGTTAGCCTGCTTCTCCTGCCTAGCGAGGTTGTAGATGGACCGTCGTTCCTTAATCTAAATAGCGGAACAAGGGAGCTCTGCGACCATCCCCCCTTTGGGGAAGCGAAGCAGGGGGGTGACGTTCCACTTACACTGACTATCTAGGCTGGGCTAGTTCTTTTAGTCTTTTATGGTATAGTGAGTTGTTGTTCTTGTGAGTGAAAGGAACTAGGTATCCCGGGTCAGTGGATCTGTGCCTGACCCGCGGGGGCTTCTCACTGAGTAATTGCCGTAGTCAGGGAAGGCCTATAACTTTCGGGTATCGAGTGAAGAGTCTTTCCCCAGCTGCATGTCTAACAGGAAGGGAACGGAAAGCGATCGATCAATCCCGTCTTGGTGTCGATATCCTTTTGTCTTTAAAGGTATGGATTCGATATCCCCTGTCCCTGCTTGAACTTCCCTTTGTATCCGGCGGGTAAGGTAAGGGTCTGGTATTTGTATTGGGCAATGCTTATGGGATCCCTGCTTCTGTAGCGGATTGATTTTAGTTAGTGAAGTGGTACCCTAAGTGACGGAAGGAATCAGGTAGATTGTAAACAGCTCTAAGGCAAGGTGAAGGCTTGCAGGCATTAGTCGCTATAGTCAGATGGGCCTCCGTTGCATTCATTAAGGAGTGTAAGGAGTAGTGCAATTATGAAAGCTAAATTCTCATCCCCCTTAAGGGCAGGGCAAGCATGACTCAACGCAATATCCTGATCTCAGAAAAGAGTTGCATATACAACCAGGCATAAAAGATAGAATTGTGACTTTTGAGATTTCGCCTTCCTCGCTCTAGTTGACTTAAAGCCTTTAATGGCGCAATGTCGATGGTGCAGGCTCGACGGCTCTGGCTCTAGTTGGGCAATCAATAAGGGCGTGTCTTTCGGCTCTAGCTAGTAGCTCTAGTTCTAGTTGGGCAATGCAATTAAGGGCTGGTAGCGCCCCTGGTTCGATAAGGGAGACAGCTGGCATTACTTGTTCCTCCCTCTTCCACTTCTTTCTTTATCGATTTGGTTAGTGTTTTGTTTACAAAATCTCTAGCAGTTGGGGCAGCTGCCATCTCTAGTTAAGGCAGCTCTTGGAGCTAGTGCAGCGGAGGTTATCACCTAAACTCCCCCTCCTCTTCCTGGTGCTCTAGTGCTCTAGTACTGTAGTACTCTAGTGCATAGCTTTAGTAAGAAGTGCTTAGCTGTAGTAACTAGTAACTAGTGGATCGCATTAGACTATCTACGAGATTTCCCGGCTCAGACAACAGGACCGAAGAAGCAGATCTCGAGAGAGAAAACACTACTACAGACCTAGCCTGGCTTCTGCTACTAGAAGATAACAGGACCCTGGCATCACAGCTAACCGAGATCTGAATCCACAAAAATCAGGAGCAAGGGAAACCAACCAGACTAGGCCTAGACTAGAAACTCAACTTACAGGTCCACCGCTCATTACTTCTTCTGTTCCTCTTGAAATCGATAGATGCGGGTTCATTTGTTAGTGTCTATCCCCCCTTTGGATGGAGCTGGCATGGGAACGAAGGAATAAGAGCTTGGGCCTGTACCCGCCCCGAACAAAGGCGGATCGGTGGAAAAAAGAGAATGACTAGGCGAGGTCGCTTCCCTTCTCTCAATTGATTGCCGGGCCCGGGGCAGGGGAGGTTCTGAAAGAAATTGATTCGAGGTTGGTTGAGATGCTGCTTCTGTGGCTGATGATGGGGAGCGGCAGCTGGATTTGGATATGGAGATCCGGTCGATGGCCGTCTCATTTGATCCTGGTTCTGCCAATGATGGAGATTCAGAGAAAGGGACAGGTACTAGGAGGGATAACTAGTGGAGTTATCGCCTTCAAGGTTCTTCCGCACTGGAACAAATGAATTAGATCACGGGGCGTTAGCTAAAGATGGAGAGTTCGGGTCCGCTTCCCCTTCTGATGGCAATGGTGGACGGATAGAACTCCGTAGCCCTGGGATCAAT
>CM041014.1:27257452-27259952 GCA_022984855.1 Dimocarpus longan
CCAGTCTATAAAGACAATGTTTGGGTAGACACACAACCAAAAGATGTAATAGATTTCGGTGGTCTAGAGACCACTATTCTAAAATGTATTCAGGATGAGTATGCTTTGCTTAAAAAGAATGAACAAGAAAATGCTCAGCGTATTGCTAGTCTGGAGTCAGAAATTGCTAAACTGCGTGAAGATATCAAATAAAAATCTCCTACTAAGGATCCGGTGATGCTTACTGAATCCCCAACGGTAGAGCCCCAACCTACTCTGTATAAGCATCCTCCCAAGAAGAAGCCAAAGGCACAAAAGCCACCAAAGCCACCAAAGGCACCAAAGCCACCAAAGGCACAAAAGCCACAAAAGCCACCAAAGGCACTAAAACCACAAAGCCACAAAAGCCACCAAAGGCACTAAAACCGCCAAATGACACTAGCTAAGAAAGCTACCCTAGATGACTAGCTGATTGAGATCTTCAGGGGACCTACCTCCCCTAAGCATTGTCGTAACCGACATAAACAAAATTGGAACTGCTTGGCAAAGTTTGATAGAGGGTTCAACCCCCTCTCCAATTCGATTTCAAAAAAAAATACCACCTTTAGACGAAAAGTTTACGCGGGTCGTGGACTCTTTGTCCCTTGAGTCTTAGGTTGAACCTTTGTGACGAAACAAGAAGAAGTGGCTGAAAAGCGATAAAGAAGGGGCTGAAGAGCAAAACAAGGTTTCGGTTTTCAATCATAATGGAATGCTTCCACAAGGGGTTCGATTCACCCAAGCGCAGGGAAAGTTGAATCTGAAATCAGTGGAAGTGAGGCCCAAGGGTGAAAGATTCTTTTGTTCAATGCTCCAAGCTGAATTAGAAAACCAATGACAGAGAGGACTAAGCTGACAGCAGTACCAGGTGATCCCTTTCCTTTAGGTCTTAGGTCTTCCTCCCGAGGTTGACCAGATTGGTTGAAGATTCCTACCCTGACCATGAATTGAATCTTGATAAAATAGCCAAGGATGGAAGGCGATGATGAAAAGAAGCTCAACTCTGGTTCAGAAGAGAGGGGAAAAGAGAACCTTCCATGGTTGTTAGCGGCAGTCTCAGGTTACATTTGAATAGCGGTTCAGTGGAATCCTTATTCTCATCCGCTAGCGGGAAAGAAAAAGAGTTCAAAACCTTCCTTGCGCATGGTTTGACTGGCATTAATTGGAATGAGAAGGAGCGAGAACGTGAACAGATTGGGAGTCACACGGAATTCTCTTCATTTTTCCTTGGGCAGATTCCTCAAAAGGAATGAGAGTCAAGGACTTCGAGTGAAGTGACGCAGAAGATGAAGTCGAGTTTAGTCTCCCGTTCTGATTGAATTTCAAAGATCTCGCTCGCTGTCAAAGCGCATTTTGTGAAGTGTTCTCCTGTCCCTGTCACCTGAGATAAAGTCAACAGGCAACCGTGATCGGAGTCGTGGTTGGGCTGCTGTAGATTGGATTTTTGAGGTCGCTGGTTGGTAAGTCCCTCTGTCATGCCGTCCCTCTCTTGCTTGGGAACGAAATGAGTCTTATTCGTGGATCACCAAGCCTTGCTTTACTTGGTCAACAAGCCGGGTTTGACGTTGATGGAATTTGATTGAACGATTGTGACGAGAATAAGCTTTGTTCGAGAAATGCGCAGTGGACCCTCTTTCCAGACTTCGTAATGGTGAACCTCCCGCGGACTAGGGCATAGTGATCACTGGCCCAAGCAGAGTCGTAAATACAGTCAGTCAAGACTTCAAAGATATTCAAAGATTCACGCATGCGGGCGGTACAGCCGATCATACCGCAACCACGGACACCACTACATGAGGACGGCACATCAACAGGTCTGATTTCGGTGGTTCCGGTTCGTTCACAGACTAAACCAATTATTCCGCCAGTTCCTCTTCAAATAGTGACAAAGCGAGGAAAAGGTCAACATATAGAAGAAAATACGCCTAGTTTGATTGCAGTGCAGGCTTCACCGAAATGAAAATACCAGTGAGCATAGCTAACCGGGGACGAGACAGACGACTTCATCCTTATTTACCGAACTGTCGATTCTCCGATAAATGTCAATGACTTAACTAGGTTTCCTCGTCATTTTCTGTATGGGTGGGTAGCCAATTACTATCCTTTTTCTTATTTCTTATACCAGGAGAGCCCCAAGGAAAAGAGCCTCAGTGATGAAGAGATTGCAAGCTGAATTAGAATCGAAGCCAGCCTGACAAAGACGAACCCAGCAGGAGTAAAGGCTGGGAGAAAAGATCACAAGAGAAAGAAGAGACCTCAACAGCGGAGGTTTCGGAGAAGCTCTCTGAGGACTTGCCTCCACAGGGTTACTTGATGGAGGAAGATTCGAAAAGAGAAGAGCCAAGTGTCCAGACCGAGGAAAAGGAGTGTGGCTCGAAGTATCAAATTTTGGTAATCTGCCCGAAAGGGCGGATTGTAAGATGGTGCTTACACTGCCGCAGGAGTTCATGGCAAAGCCAAATCAAACGGAGACGTTAGAGAA
>CM041014.1:27264952-27297452 GCA_022984855.1 Dimocarpus longan
CCGCTTGACCGATTTCTCGGAGTCGGAGGAAGATCTCTCATCTGATGACCCTGAACAAGAAGGACTCGATGTGAGATCAGCAGCAAAGGAATTGGATGCCCCAGAGCTGCTGCCCCCGGATAAGCCTTAAAAAAAAACACACACAACGGACCGGACACAAACAAAAGAAAGAAGAAAAGGGCCATGATGATGATGATCCTATGTTCGTTTTCGCCCTGCCCCGATGATGCGCTCCTAGCTCGCGGAGCTACATACCAGAAAAAGAAAAGAATCTCTCTATTACTCGTAGGTTTGACCTATACGGACTACGTGGGAAATACGAGATCTAGGCAAGCCGCTACATGTTCTCCCCTTGCCCTTGAACGATAGAAGAACTACTTATCTTCTTCTCTTAGATAGCAGTCGATCGGTTCGCATCTATGGTCAATCAATTGGTCCGCGGATCTATTCTTCTATACGAGAAATCGCCATCTCGTAGCACCACCACGACGCCGATTCTCGTTATTTTTCCGAGCCTCCCATGCCGCTTCGACTTTGAGTATGATGAATGAGTGGAAAGATCTTTATAGAAGCCCCTGTCCGATCCAACCAAAGAGTTAGTATCTATAATATATAGATATATATCTTTTAGATAAGGGGGAGAACTGCAAGTTTTTTCAGAAAAGACTTGCAGCTCCCCTATCCGAATCCCGCGAGGGACTAAGCGCGAGACGAGCCATAACATAAGGGGCGAATCTACTCTTCGTAGAATCGACCATAGATATCTTCTTTTTTCGGTATATTTGCATCAGGCTTAGCCCCTAAGAAGGCGTTCCCGAAAGGGGACGAAACCTGTCTAAGATCCTGTGTGCGGCTTAGTAGCGCGTGAACAGAACACGTAGCCTAAGCGGAACTCAATATTCAACCAACCTATGATCCATTTATTTAATCAGCTTACTATCAATAAACCATGTTTAGGTTCTCGTTTCGGGAGATCTTGGAGCGTGCCCGTCGTGTGAATGCGCATACAAATAGGGTCACTATTCGCCTACTACTAATAAGGGCGGAGAGTGGATTCTAGATTATATCAGTCGGGTAGGCTGGACTGGGGTTCTGGGAAAATCTCTACGAATTCTTCTTTGCAAGAAACATCCCTGGGTTTAGTGATGTCTCCGGCAGCCTTGCTGGGATCTCCAGATCGAATAATTGGTTTACAAGACGCTCTTAGGGGGTCTGGTCTTGTCTTCTCGGATTCCAGCTTTTTACTTTTCTTATAAAAAGCTTTGACCTACTCCCTGAGCAGAGATGTACGCTTTATACAGGTTGTGGGGTCATGTATACTCATGGGATGGCTTTTTTTTGGAGTTTCATTGCATCCAAATCAATCAAGATCTAAGTAGTTGTTCAGTAAACTATTATACTTCTCGCATGCAGTACCCGAGTCTTGTCTTGCCCATTTAAGGAATATGGAGGAGGTATGTGTCCTCTCGGTCGCCTTGACCAATCACAGATCAGCCCGACTAACGGTCGCTTTGATCCGTTACAGATCAGCTCGAAAGTACCCCTTTCCATTATGATAGGGGTGGATGGTAGGGCTAGAACAGGCATAATCGCTTGAACGGCTAGAAGTGGGCCGACTATCTTCCAACAAAAAAATAATATATGTAGAATATATGGATATTCGGCGTTTAATGATTTAGTATAGTTCTAGACTCAAGCTAGCAAAAAACAAGACTGAGGTCGATAGGGGCATTACTGGTAATTTAATTGCTAAGGTGAAGTATTAACCATTGGCTAGCGCTCATCTCCAGCTCTGTTTCCAGCCTTTTATTTCATATATCATTCCCGTATGCCATACCTCTTATTTAATCTTGCTATACGTCCAAGCCTTCGCCCATCGGTAGTTGGAAGCAGAACTGAGACTGGATGTAACTGAAGGAAAGGGGATATAGGTACGATAGGAGGGCACGGTTAAGCAGGTAAGCGAAGGCTCTCTCTCTCGCTCTGTGGTCTTGTGTAAAGCCTTTCCGCCCATTATTATTATTGATCTTCATTCTAAGTGAGCAAGCAGGTCGAAAGCTGTTGAGGTGATAGCAATAGTAAGCAGGGAAGCAGAAGCAAGAAGTCTTGAACTCTTGTGTAATAAAGCTTCTCGGTCGCATTTCATTAGTCTCTAAGGCAAAGTCTCGCTTAATCGTTCATCGATCTTTTCTTCTTTCTTCAACCGGTCATATCAGATCTGTAGCTGGTAGCGACATGAGGAAAAGGTCCGGAATGGTCTATTTTATTTTCTAAATCGCGAGTTTAAGGGGTCGGATGGGTCAAGTACGGCCTCTAAAAACATGCGATAATCGGCTTTTTTAGTAGCATCTGTCCTTCCCGGCCTGCTGTCGTCAACGGTCCACTTCCTTGAATGAGAGTTGGTCTTCCCGATCCACGAATACGGTTCCCTTTTTTTATTCAAGATAGCTTTTATTCAATTAGGGCGAATACCTTGTAACCGAATTTTTTTCTTGAAAGATATGCTACTTCCCGGTCGAGCTGTCTTGTAACGGTCTCTAGGGTCTTCGGTCGAATTGGTTTTCTTTCCTGTAGTAATTCATCTGATGAGTTCATCGCGAAATTTGAGTTTAAGCTTCGGGTTTCTGAAAGCTATCTTCTGTAGGGATCCCCGATCGCCTTGTATAACTATCATAGCGGAAGGATGGATGAGCTCCCTATTGATATAAATATAAAAAAAGAAAGGGGATGGAGGTGAAGTCAGAGCCTCGGATGAGGGGGGAGAATATAGACACTGGGAAAGGAATCATGGGAGTCCGCCCCAAGATTGGAATGAGGGGAAGGAATGGAAAGATAAATGGATGGGGAATCCCCCTATGTGCTGAGAATAAGAGGAGCCAACAAACTGAAAGATACCCGTGGGAAAGCATGGGAGCCTCAAGCCTATGTAATAGTATCAACCCTTAGAAGAGAGTTTAGCATCACCCTACCGGGAAGAAAGACTGGTGAATCAGGCAACCCCTCTACCTTGAATTCATAACTTGAAAAATGAATTGCATCGACATCTTTGCCCGTGGTCGAATGCCCCTTTCCCACGCCACCAATCGACGAATGCTGAGGAAGGAGTGAATCAACTAATGCAACCAACCACAATACAATACACCACCCGAGCAACTACCCAACACCCGAAAGGCGGAATAATACCTGGAAGTGACCAAGCAACTCCAAGTGAATAACCCAACCACGACTATCTAACCAACTACCGATGAACTAATCAACAACCGAACGAGACTGAATCCAAGCGAGTAAATGAACGAGTCAGGGGTTTGTAAAGAGCAAAGGACTATAAAAAACACTACCCGGAATAGGAGTCTTGGCTTATGAGTTTGAGTTTGAGCTGGAAGACGAGTCGAAGAAGTCAAAAGAGCAGGAAGAGGCATAATAGCCATCAACCGGAAGCAGTGCAAAAATAGAAGGAGAGCTTGTCTCAGCAAGTGATTGGGATTGCCGACGAGGAAAGAAAAGAGTTGCCTGACCGCGAGTAAGGCCCTAGACGAGTGATTGGTCGAACATTGGAAAATTTAATACTTCCCCGTATTTTTTATTAAAACTTCTTCTTACCTTATTCTTGACCACTATTAGCACAGCTCGTTATCTTTTCTATACCTATAAAATGAATCAAAAAGAAAATTGAGAACTCGATCGAAGGGAAGGCTTGAATTCAGAGACGAAGATAAGGCTTGGTGGCTTGCGAGGAAAGACTAGCTAACAAGCGAACGAACAAGAGCTCCTACCCGTGTTCCTGCTCCAGCTCCTATATCAGAAGCTACATATGCTCTGACAAGACGCTTTCTATTCTCTACTGCTTTTATTATTCCTACTGCTACTCTTAGTCCTCCCATTAACTACAGCCAAGACTCCGCCTCTATCTCCTATGCCCCGTTCTTTTGTCATTTTGAATCGTTGCGTTGATTGCTTGTGGTGATTGCGGTTCCTTTGTTTGTGTTATACCGCTTTCCTTTCCTTCAGGTGTGCTGGCAGGCAAGGGAGGACGAGGACAGGAGTCCAACCCGAAAGGAAAACAAGGATCAAAGAACGTCTTAAAGCTCGCCTCTTTGCTTTCTTAAAAAGAAAAGCGGACTACGCAAGAAGAGGGGCTCAACCATAAGCCCAACTCTAATGGTGGGGGGAATGTTGAAAACAATCTTATTGGAAGCGGCTTTCGAGTGAGGGCAATCGTCATAGTCAGCCAGCGAGCAATCCCAAGAAAGCCAGCTACCTAGCCTTTCTTATTTCCATCGCTAGCTTAAACTGAGGAATAATAATAGGAAAAATCCCCACCCAAGCCCCTAAGCTATTTCAATGTTATTATTCTGTCTCTTTCCTCTGTCCGGTACCAAAGCCACTCGAACTCGAATGCCTCACCCGCACCTACTTCGAATGCCGCACCAACTCCCTCAAACACAAGGGAGCGGGCACTGCTCTCAGCCTGTCGTAATAAAAAAACTCCATACCGGAAGATCATTACCTTCTTCCTAGAAGGGAATATAGACATTGGTATAACAGGAGGCTCGAGAGACAGACCTCGAGCGACACATCGTAATTTACGCTAACCTCAGCGTACCATCGGAGATACTTTAGCCACATCTTAACCCATGGTTAAAGAATGAGGCAATCAAGAAAGTCCTCCCCCTAAACTGGATAAAATGTCCGAAGACCTTCTCTTTCCTTTTTATTACAAACAAAGCGAAGGCGCTACTTAGCCCTATAAAGAATGAAGGCCCGTGCGACACCCGGCGTTAACACTCCCAAATCTGGAAATGCTAACCCTAACCACAGTTTCAATGGTAACGGGAATACGCCTTCCGGCGAAAGCATACAAAGATAGTGACGCTTCCATCGCTTAGATTGAGGGCGATAGGGCGCACCACAGATACGAAAAGAAGGACCCATCCATAGAAAAGTCAAAGACGGAGACATAGTACCAGTTACATCTCTAATCTTTGAGAAAATAGGGGTCTTTTCCACATAATAGCGTCAACCAAAGACCGGAGCATCTTAGCAGACACTGGAGAGAAATCCCTAGTCACTTCGTCGCTCCAAAATCCTTTGGCAAACTCCAAAACATGACTTATAACTTATAATAAATAATATTTTAAATGAGAGACTCTTTCTTTAGATATAGTTATAGTACACTGAAACTATGTATTATGGTAAGCGGCCGCCACCTTCTCGTCGGCGATCACCGTCGCCAAGAATGGCATAGTCGCAAAGCTTCGTCGTGCCATACACCCTCTCAGCAGCTATCCACACAAGCATATGATGTGTAAGTGTGAATAGAGGCCAAAAACTAAGAAATCCGAGGGGTTGACCCTTCGTGAACGTCACAACCGATGACCTATAGCCTTGATTATCTAAAGGTAATTGAAAGACTACAGAACAAAGTATGAACGTCCAGGAAGTTGGAAAGGGAAAGGGATTTCCGAACAACCCTGCAATCATACAGGACGTAAAGATAACTGGTAAGGAATCGGTAGCTGCCTTGAAATAAAAAGAAATTTTCTCTTTACTCTCAAGTACTGCAACGGTTGGGTCTGGTTATAGGTACCATCCATTCTTAGCCAAAACCGTCATGGCTCAATCATGTATAGGCCGTACCAAGGCCTGATACAAGGGTGAGCCAATAGCGAATAACCTTTTCTTCCTTGCTTCCTCGACCTTCATTCCCATCCTGCCAAGCGGAGGCTGCCAGCGCATTGTATCTGTATCTAACCACGCAGTGGCAAATTGATACAAGTAGCTAAACAGCTTGCTATACCATACAAAGGCATCTCCGGCCGAACGGTTTTTCAAGACTACGGCGCCTGGGTAAACATCCCGTTTACCAAACAAGACGTCGAGAGTTTCACTTAACCATTCCCCTCCTGCAGCCAAAGTGATAGCGGCTGTAGCATCCACCGGTAATGTGTGGAAGAGGGTAAGCTTTCTATGTGGATAGGACGTATCAACATCTTTTAAATTGAAAGGAAATGTATAAGAATTTTGTTGGGTCCTGAGGACCAGGATGGCCGAAGATCAAAACCTAAATGTGCCAGGGGTTTATCATCGAAGCCAGGGCAATAACGATGAAGGAATTTGAGCGCTGATGTAGCTAACAGCCACCTTCATAGTCGATTCATTAGGGTCATCACCTTCTACCCAAATATCCACCGTTTTCTTTGTCTGTTAAGCCTCACAGCTATGGGACTTCCTAAAGAAAACTACAATCGTAGTTTATCAACCACTCACAAGACCACCGAGATCTTCGACTTAGCTCCCGAAGGTAATCCACCCGGCCCTTCCCCAACCTATACAAGGGGAGCGGAAGATAACGAAAGGGAGACAAAGTCCTAACTAAATCATAACACAAGCTACCCATTCCATCTATCATATCAGTCGAGTCGATCCGATTCGTTCTTATCTATAGATAACGCAAGAGAGAACTTATGACTTCGCGGATGGAGAGGGATTCGAACCCCCGGTATTCCTATCAATACTTCGGTTTTCAAGACCGACTCTTTCAACCGCTCAGACATCCATCCCCTTCGCGCTTCGCCCGCCCTATCTATCCGCGCGCTGGCGGGTAGGGGCTTATCTATGTGATTCGCTACGCTTGCTTGCGCCTATCGGCGGACTCTATTGCCTGCCGGTTAGGTTAGCGAAACTTTTCCGGTAGTACGAATCGCTACGCTTCGCTTCTTTCTATATGATAATATGCACCTTGGTTGCTGCGCTCCCTGCGGGTAATAGCAAGAGAGTGAAGAACGAATGATCCTCCAAAGAGTGATTGAGTCCGACTCAAGCGAGTGAGTGAAAGGCGTGGCAAGAGAGCGAGTTCGACTCGCGAACGATCAGCAAGTGAAGGACCGATCCTTTTGCGCCAGTACTGTTGCGAGACTGGTACTTGGCGACTCACGAGCAACATATAGAATAGACTAATAAGGTTGCCCATCACTCCCTCGCTCTTTTTTGAAGGCCCTTTCTATTCTCTTTCTAGTATGGTTCCTCCATAAGAACACTGAACGCCCAGCTTCGCGGAGCTGCTCTCTCCCCAGCCCACAGCATAGTGTGGAATCTGGATCGTTTCATCGAGCACCATTCCTTTTAGATAGAAAGGTGTTCTGACCCTATTGGATTAAGTCATAACCTACGCCTTCTACTAGTATACTACTATGCTATGGAGAGATAAGCTCTATTTCAGAGATTGGACTCTCTTACTGTGATTAGCCCCTACTAGTAAGAAGCTGCTCCCGAGCCGGGTTCCCTGGATCCACGTGTTCCTAGTCGGGCCTAAATGGATGAATGAAGAAGCGCGCCCGGGTAGACTTCAAGAGCTCTTGCTCTGCGTATCCTCCTACTTATTATTCTGGGGGTCATAAAAACATACGAACCGCCTACTCTTTAAAGCCCTACCATTCTATTTAATAAAATGAAAGCTGCTTGCCCTCACTAATAAAAAACAGCAATCCCCCCCCCTTCTGTTACCTACTTTTACTCATATCTTCGGTATACCTCAATACAAGACAAGCACAGGAAAGGAAAGGATATTCAATCAAAACCGGGCTATCGCCCTATCTAAGCGGGTTTCCCCTCTCCTCTACGGAAGTCATCTTTTAGTCTATTTCAGTTCCTGTGTCTATCGCTATCGCCCTATTCTCTCTCAATTGCCTATCCTTTATAGATGAGGGGGAGTACCTTAGCAGTAGCTTCCAACACTTAAGATTTACCTCCTCAAGTGCCGGATATGAATGTTTTATGAATTTCATACGGGACTACTTACTTACCTAAAGTTAACTTCTGACTTACCAAATAAGTTTACTGAAGGAACTGACCTAAGCATAGCTCTCTCTCTCAAATACAAATGCCAAGAAAGATTTCTTTTTATAAGTTGAAAAATGCCTTTCATTTCTCTTTTAAGGCGTTTGTCCTACAATAATATTCCATATTACCTATTGGGCTTTCAACTTCATTTCTAGATTCTAGGAACAATGAACACTCACTTCAACAAGAAAAGAATCCATAAATGAAGTGAAAAAGTGAACAAATGTAGTAGTTCAGCTCAGTCTCCTCTTATTACATATCTCCTCTCTCCGGGGCCTGGAATTCAGTTCAAATAGGGTTGGGAAGGTTCTTAGTCCGGGGGTTAGGTTTGATACCCTGCACCCATTCAAAAATCTTTCTGTTGCTCTCGAGTCCTGTATATGTAGCGAAGGGCCTCGCTTGATAGAGGCCCGAGCAGAAGTTGTTAGTTGTGCTAAGTTCTCCTTGTTAGCAGGCGAAGGGTCCGCAGGAGAGAAAGAGTAGTTGGGTTCAGAAGTGAAGGGGCGAAGTCTCATTTTTCACTTGAAATAAAATAGTCGCAGGAGAGATATCGGAAGTCTAAGTAGCGAACTCTAGGCAGAAAAGAGGGAATTGTACGTTGTGAGCGAGGTAATTTTCTCACTTCTCTTCCTTCAGGTGGGCAAGGGAGTCCTGAAGAGACTTCCCAAAGATCTGAGTTTGCTGTTCCAGTAACTGAAATAGTGATAAAGAATGAGAGATGAAGCTCAGTCGAACTGATAAGAAAAGGGATCAAACTGAGAATCTCACTCCAGGGAGTGAGCAAAGAACAGGATGGAATCCCGAGTGTTAGGCGTCAGGTTCGACGTAGTTGACTCTTATGCTTGGCACGGGACTGTTGATGAAATCTCAAAGCAAAGGTCTTCGCTCCGTCCACCTTTTCGGCTTAGTAAGAGATTCAAAGAGTGTAGTTAGCGGTCCTCGCTCCGGGGATTCGGCTTAGGTTACTAAGTTCCCTGCCCTTAATAAAAGCTTATAAAGGGAGTTGGTGTTAAAGACCGATAAGAATTCATTCTAACTAGTAGCTACTCATTACACACAAGAAAGAGTGTAGGTTTCAGTTCAGTCTACGGTCTCGACACCGAAAGTCGGATATCACTGTATTCCCTGCGTTCCTCGGGAGTGAGAAGTTCATCAGGGACTTGCCATGGATACGAGTGAAACGAAGGCACAGGCCATTGTTCTGTATCAATTTCTTCGTTTTCTGCCCCCTTACTCTAATAGGCGGTAGCAAGCCCTTAAAGAGAAAGGATAAAGCTTTTCTATATATATGTATATATGAATAATGTGATCAGCCTTGCTGCCTGAAAACTTTACACTCTGATCGCATAAAGGCATATATTTAAGATAAGAAACTCATCGATACTACAACTCGCTAGAGCCGAAGGCGGAGCTAGACCCGAAGGGGAGAGACTCAACCGCTAAAGCTAGCAAATCGATTCTGACTTAAACCGTTACGCCCCTCTAAGCCAAGCCTCCCGAGCCTTCTCAAGATCAGCTCTCTTGGATGCCGTCTCAGCAGCGTTAGCCTCGGTATTCAGACTCATCCGTTCAGCTCTAGCGACGTGAAGATCATCAATCGCCGTCTGACGAGAAGCCTTGCTCGCTTCTAGTGAAGCCCTGGCCTCGGAAACTTTCTGGCTAGCCTCCGCTAAAAAAAAAAAACCAGAATTCGCTGGAATAGTCGTTGTTCGGCCTTCGCCACCTCCTCCTCCTGGGACTGGATCAAGAAAGTCGATCTTTCGAGGCCTCCAAGTCCGCAATACGAGTAGACAGACTTTGAGATCATGCCTTTAAATCATATAAAGTGTGATATGTCTCCAATGTCTTCATCGGCAGAGAGTAGGCATAGCGGAGCTAGCCGTTGAGGAACTCAATCGCTAGCAGCTGGCAAGAAGAAAACACTTGCAGCAACTCCTTCAGAGCGAAGCTGCCATGCACAATCACTTAAGCCGTTACGCTGGGCTTCCCTAAAGAGAGCCCCTCCTCGCTCCTCTAAGAACGAAGGGAGTTAATTTAAGGCGTAAGTCGAAAGAAAGCAACAAAGGAGGAAAGCAATCGCTAGCTAGCAAGGAGCTCGACTTACAGCAACTCCTCTTGCGCCCAAAGAGCGACAACCTCCTACACATAAGGCAATAGCAAGAGATGTTAATAAACTAGGAATCCGAAGAGAAAGATTTGCAAACAAAAGATAGGAAAGTTGCTATCAAGGCTAACAGCTAACAGCAAATGACACTATTGCCGTTCCACCCTTAGCTAGGGCACCTTCCTCAAGTTCTTGGCCCAATGTCGAAATGGTAATAACATAGTGAAGCGTGGCTTGCAATTATTGCACTTTCACTCCGATCCTAACTAGCTGAGATAGACCCTGCAGAAGCAGCAGAATAAGCTAGAAAAAAGGGGTTTACGTTGGAGGAGCCCGTCGCCCCTTGTCACTCGGCGGCCTTTCTGTCCCATCTCATCTGCTTTTTCCCATATCTTCTGTCAATAGAATCCGTTTTTCAATCTTTATCCCTACCGCAACTTTGTCCTGGCGTATTCTTGGTCCCTGCAGATCTTCTCACGTGACGGTCAGAAGGCTTTTCTTTTCTTTTTGGAAACTGATAGTCGCATTCCGTTCCTTGCAACATGATTATCAAAATCGCATTAGCTTTCCCCCGTGTCGCTGACGTCAGCCCCTACTTCATTCAATTAAAGCTCGCTCGGTGTCCGGAATCGGGACCCGGGTGGACCATGGTAACTCGGCGAGTCACTTACTCATGAGATCCTGCCTTGCCTCCCATACTCACCTCAACCTGCTTTCTCTTTTTTTTGTTTTAGACTTTGATCTAGGGGCCCAACTCCCTGCTCGAAGAGATGGTCATCTGTGCTTCAGGTGTCATCACCCTGCAAAGAGGTGAAACCAACCAAGATGTATGTCGTCCGACCCAACCTCAGACTCTTTCTTCCCGACCTATTTTACTCTAAGGCCGCAGTTATTTAGGTGGTATCCCGAGATTGAAGAGATCGAATTCCTCCTGGGAACACACGAAACAAAGATATGAACTAGGTAAATAGAAATTGAAAAGAGATGTTTCCAATTCATCAAAATCAGAAGCTTTTTCTATATCCATATGATCTACTAAAGTAGATCGGTATTGCCCATATAATGAAAGCAGATCTTGGTCCATGGAGTCCCAAGAAGGTAAGAACTCCAACCTGTCCGATGCTTCTTCGGCCAAATACGATATACAAGTGGGACCTGCACTATGAGCAAGCTGTGCGAAAAAACGCTTCTTTTTTCCGGTTCCGCAACAACTTGGGCGAAATGGGGTTCTACCGGGAAACCATGGATTTTTTAGTTTTCGCCATTGGTTACTGGTCGAGCCACTGGAATGGAATGAGATAAGAATCTCTGGAGATCTTTCCTCTCCACTTACTCGATACAGGCTTTCCCTCTGTAGAAGATTTCTTCCGAATGGCATAATTGTCCGATTTATTCCTCGATCTTCAAAGAAGACTGACTCCTCCTACTCCTCCTTCTCTTATCCTCTATCTAGCTCGTCGTTGGTCCTTCGCAAGTGCGCTCCGCGAGCACTGTACATCTTTCTTAGATGAGAACACGCAGGCGCAGCTGTGCCTCAACTAATAAGCCTAATAATAATAAGCAGAGTGAAACAATAAAAGCAAGCGTGCTCTTATTATACGTTAGACGATGCCACCTCCCACTTGACTTTAGTCCACCCGGCATAGCCGCATTTCAACCAACCAACAAAGTTGCCTCTCCCAACGTTGGGGATGAGAACCCATGATTTGATCTGCTAGCTTGAACGCCTGAATCATGCCGAGAAGGTGAAGAAAAGACTGTCGGAACCGATCGGAGGAGTATTTCTGAGTCCATCCCCGCCTATTAATGAAAGAAGAGATAAGATATAAAGGCACGGCAGCGATAGATGCCGTGATGACGCAGTTGAGTGTTTATTCGATCCACCCCCCGAGGCCAGGCCGATCAAACCTATTCTTGGGTTCGATCCAGCAAGTGATTCATAAGCACCAACCAGTAGAAGCAAAAGCATATCCAGAAGCCGATACCAACAGCAGTAGAGAAAGACCCCCGCTAATAGAAAAAAAGGCATATCTGCCGATGATAACGAGAGCAGTACCGATAGCACCAATAGCATCCCTTCCAGTTCCCTTTACTAGTAAGGGGAGCCATCACCAGGACCGATGATCCAACCCCATACCAAGATGCCCTTATGATGATGGGCGTGATCCATAGCCGATGTTGGCTAGAAGCAGTATCAGTTGAAGCTATGGAGCACCCCTTCTTTCAGATCGATATTGAGTTCCATATCCTGTTACAGATACTCCAGATGTAGAGACAGATCCAAAGCCTTTTGATCGAGATCGAGTAGGTATAGCAGATTTTTTTAGAGATCGGAACCCCGTTCCGGGTACACCCATTTTAGTAAAAACTGCCCCTAAGCCGGTAGGTCTCGTTCAAAAGCCACTTTAGTTGATGTGTCCCAATCAATGCGCTCGGTGATGATGTTGTCATCGCTGATGCGCAAGTTGCTGAAGTTGATTTTCAGTCTCTTCAACAATAACAATTAGGAGTTCAAATTTCAACTAAAAAATCTCTGATTTCTGACACTGGTGCATTTGAGTTTGCTAAGCGTTTTTGCGTCAAGGGTGGACGCGTGGATTTATCCGCCATCGCCATGTCTGCTCGTTGTTTGCTTGCTTACCATCATCCATATATGGTCTGATGGCTATATGTAAAAAATATCCATTCATTACGAAGGTTCTCTACCTTAGTAAGGATAGGTGGTGGAGGTTATAGGGTCCTTGCCAAACTCAGTCATACAAGATCTCGTCACTTTGAGCGGGTTCTTGCTATGTACACCAAGCCCCGGGGTCACAATGACTATCCATTAGAATTGTGTTGTGGCTTGGCAGAGTGAGCTTTCGCTTCCTTATCTTCGAGGTTTCATTATCTCCTTCCTTCTTAAAGTTAAAGAGATGAAACCTTCCTTCGGATTTAAAGGTAGCTCCTGATGAATTCTTTCCAGTCCGGGACTTCCTTGAGCGGTCTTTGCTCAGGAACTGGATGAAGGATTGGCTTCGGTACGTCCATTGGTACTGGAGTGTCGCGAATTCACCGGATGTTTCCTTAAGTGACTTCTTTTCTGCATCAGTCTATGAGAGGAGGATCAGACGCGAACCGAGCGAGCTCATTCGCTTTGGTCTTCTCTGGAAGATCTATGATTTGGTAGCAGAGAAGGGTGTTGCTTGGAGCCCGCCATGTCTTCAAGAACACCTCCCTGGATTTCGGGGATGGTTACTAGGAGGAGTCTCTTGCATGGATTTCTTAGTCGAGCGTTTAACCCGCTTGGAAAGGAATCATCGAATATAAGACTTTAGGCGCACCTGGGGAAGGACTAACCTTAATATACGATACGCAATTAATAAACGATACCGAATTAACTGATAAAGAGACGAAACTAACAACTGCCGTAATGAACCTAAACTAAAGACGGAAAGAGTCACTCACTGAATACCTATTATAAAGAAGGCTGAGTTAGTCTTAAAGCCGAAAGACGAAGGCTGAAGCAACTAAGTGTAAAGAGGACGAAGGACGAAAGCCAAAGGCGAGGAAAGAAGAAGACTAACTAGATATGTCTATAGTACCACAGCTGTAAGACCTAAGGCCGAAGCAAGGATAGCTTCTAAAGAAAGAAACTAGAGACATAAAGAATAAGACTAAGGAAAGGAATACGGTATGGAAGGGAAACTAAGGCAGCTAAGCCACTAGTACGAAGGAGCAAGCGGAAGCCCCCGTTCTATCCACTAACCATGTAAAAAAATGATGGGTGGAATGGCGCGGCGGTGTAGGAACCGGTCGGATTCGAACCGACGAATAGAAGTTTTGCAGACTCATGCCTTAGCCACTTGGCTACGGTTCCCTATCAATTCCATGTCTTTTCCCCTTGTCCGACTTTGCTTCACAGGGTGAGACCTGGAATAACGGATGCCGGAATGCTTTGGGGGGAAGGGCACAACATAGGTGGAGATGGATTTTAATAAATACTATCTAAACTAAGAGTTCTCCCTACCTGAACCTTTTCCGTGGCGACAGTATAAAGAAGCATTTAGGGATTTGTTGATGATCCATGATTACACCTCTGAAACCGGACTCTTTCTTCCCTCTCGATTCCATCCATATTCCGCCTGAAATCAGAATGATCTGGAATTCCTTTCCAATTCCGTATATCAGGGACACCCGGAAAGAAGAGATAAAGCACCCCGCTTACTTTTTCTCTCCATCTCCAGAAAAAAAAGCTTTTTGTGCTCTGTCCTTCACTCCAAGACGTGTATCATCCTTTCCTTTAGAGTTTAAATTAATCTTAATTAGGCTCACCCGGCGGGGGACAAAGAGAGTATAGTCAGTCAAATGTAGTTTTAGTTAATTCCTCGATTACTTACTATTTATTGTTTTTTTAAAAAAAAAATAGAATCATTTGATTGGTGAAAATCTATGTATTTCACTGAGGGTTTAAAGCCATATATATACATGTAAAAAAGCATCAAAAAAAGGAAAGTGCTATATACAATACAGCAAGACTTACTTACTATATACAGAAGATACAGAATCAATATGCTTAACACCCCCCCCCTCAAACTCAAGATGCCTCAAGGGATAACATGTGGAGTTTGGATACTAAGTATCGGAATCGCACAGTGGTGTGGGACTTCGTAAGAAGATCCGCGATCTGAAGCTCTGAGGAAATGTATGGCATTGAACCCTGTAGAAAGTGATGGCGAACGAAGTGCCCTAAGTGAGTCAGGCTATTTCGATATGTTTTGTTCGCTCATGAAACACATCATTGTGTGCTATTTGGATAGCACTCTTGTTGTCACAAAAGAGAATAGTAGGCCCAGAAAAAGTGACTCCCATAAGTAACCATCGCAACAAAATAATCTCTGATGTAGTATCAGCAAGAGCCCTTTACTCGGCTTCTGCACTAGAGCGAGCAACCACTGTCTCTTTCTTGCTCTTCCAAGATAGTTGAGAGTCACCGAAGAAAACGCAAAAGCCAGTAGTGGAGCGACGATCTGTAACATCACCAGCATTAATACCTTACTTCAGCTTTAAGAGGTAGGGGTTGCCAAGCTTTACTAATAGAATAGGGGTAGGCAGTAATGGCAAGGTTTCCAGAAGAGTCCAGCTTTTATTTTATATATCTCAATCTCAAAATACGTTTAGCAACTACTAAATGAGGGACCCGAGGAGACTGCATAAACTTGTCTACAAGTCCAACAGCAAACGAAATCTCTGGGCGAGTCAGAGTGAAGTACTGGAGACCACCCACCATACATACTCCCATAGGCCGATGGATCTGATAGCAGCTCACCATCATGAGAATACAGCTTGGCATTAAGCTGGAGTCACACAGGGCAACCCGTGAAGCATTCCATGGCGGCTTAGAAGATCCATGGCATACTTCTGCTAAGTTAGATGCATACCCGGAGACCGAAAAACTTCAATCCGGGTTAGAGAGGACCAAGATCTTTCATATGAAACTGCTTGCCAAGATGTTGCTTCGTTTGATGAATAGCAGCAGAATCATTGCCGGTAATGCCCAAGCTTAGTCCACTACTCAACTCAGGTTTTTCCTCTCTATAGGCCATACAATAGAGAAATAGATAGGATAGTCTATATATAGGGAATAGAGAGAGGAGGACTAGGAAAGTCATTAACTTCATTAATGTTTGGACTAAACTAAACACGAGGATTTCCTAAGGGTGGTTTCGGATGGGATACTCAGGTTAGGGGGAATCCTATGTTCATTGTTGTGCAGAAACTCAAAGCGGTTAAGGCTGCTCTGAAGAACACACAGGTCTTTGGTAGAACCAATGAGAGAGTGATTCGAGCCAGAGAACAGAGCTGCACCTCGTACAATCGACGTTTGTCCAGCAATCCCTCATATAGCTTCTGCTGAGAAATTCTGGGCGCTTGCTAAGGCGTTAGACGATGATTAATCGCTGGCTAGACAGAAATCGCGTGCAATTTGGCTCAAGGAGGGTGATCAGAACTCTCGATTTTTTCATGCTGCAATCACGGGCGAGAAGATCCATTTTGAGGCGGAATGGAGTGGAGATCACAGGCTTAAATCAGATTAAAGCTCATGCTGTAAACCATTTCGAGTACTTGCTTGGCTCGGCTAACCTGGTCACTACTGCATCTCCTATTCGAGTTGGCAATCGGCTCAATGCGGCTCAACAGATCTCCTTGAATTCTAATATCACTGCTGAAGAGATTGGGGCTGATGTTACCCGAGCATGCCTTAACTTCTTCAGGAGTGGAGTAAGAAGATGCTTAAGCAACTTAACTTTCTTATGCCTTATTCTCAGAAGGATAACCCTTCCCGAATTGATGACTACGGGCCTATCTCCCTATGCAATTTATTGTACAAGATTATTGAAAAAATCCTTGCTAACAGACTTAGAGAGGTCTTGGACTCTCTTGTTGGACCTGATCAGACGACATTTGTTAAGTTAAGGGCAGGAACGTCGATTGAAAATGTTCTTTTTCGCGCATGAGCTGGTTCTCTATTTCCATAGAGACAGAAATTCTGCCCACGAAAGTGGACATTCAGAAAGCCTATGACTCAGTGTCTTGGGATATGGTGATTGGGGTCCTTCGAGAGATGAATTTTCCTTAGAGGTGGTTGTAATGGATTACTGCTTGCATCTCTACTCCCTCCTTTGAAATCTTGATTAATGGCTCACCCTCAGAATTTTTCAAGGCTAATAGGGGTCTGAGGCAAGGTCTTGTCAGAGCCATACCTTTTTACTTTGGTAATGGAGGTCCTGAGCTACAACCGTTAGTGTGCCGTTAATGATGGCAGCATTGAAAAACCTGATAAGCACCCTCAAAGATATCTTTCACACCTTTGTTATGCTGATGATGTCTTGTTATTCGCGAGAAGTTCTGAGGCTTGGCATTCAACAAGTTCTAAGTCAGTTCGAAAGCTGCTCGGGGTTGAAGGTCAATGGAAGTCAAAGCTTAGTTATCTTTTCTGGAACCGGAAATAGGCTGAAGAGGAAAATACTTGATATCCTGGGTTATTCGGAGTCTCATCTTCCACTTCGCTATCTGGGCCTGCCTTTAAGCGTCCAAGGGCTATTATTAAATTAAGCTTCTAAACAGTATTTTATGCTGGTCCGGACCTGATCGAAAAATGCATCCGATCAGTTGGAATGCTATTTGTAGGCCAATCTCTGAAGGGGGTATGGGTTTCAGATTGGTGGAGAATTGGAACAAGGCAGGGCTGTTGAAGCAGTTCTGGATGTTGGTAGCGGACAAGCAAGGGTTATGGGCAAACTGGATGAGACAGCGGTATTTGCGAAGGAAAGAAAATGCCACAAACCAACATCACAGCCAGTGCCTACTAAATATCTGATTGCACTTTTAGCCTCATTCCGAACTGAAAGGATACCTTTCCAAACCCAAGAGCTTGAATTTTGGAGCGGCCTGGTGGTTAACAATTTTGATATTGGAAGGTGTTGGATCGGGCTCCGAGGAGAGCGGCCGAGGCTCGTCAGAAGGAGATGTATTGAGTGGAGCGGGTACGGGATCCACAACACGGGGCTCAGTTGAGGATAGCCTAGTCGGCAAGTTGGAGGGGCCCGAGGAACCATGCGGGACTGGCACAGGAAAAAGAGGAGGACTAAGAGCCGCAAGGGAGGTAGAGGAAGTAGACCAAGTGGCTAATGTGGAGGAAGTAAGACGAGAGAGAGATTGATCACGAGAGACAAAGGGAAAATTAGACTCATCGAAAATAACATGACGCGAAAGAGCCAAGAAGAGGGATCATAGCATTTGTAGGCACTCTGTGAGAGAGAATAACCAAGGAAGACACAAGGGCGAGAGCGAGGGCTTTAGCCTTTCTTTTTATTGTAAGGCCGCAGCCCAGGATAGCACAAGCAACCAAAAAGTCTTAACTTGAGATAGTTGGGTGGATCCCTAAAGAGAGCCTCGAAAGGTGAGTTAAGATGGATAAGTGGTGTAGGTAAACGGTTGATAAGGTAGGTGGCGGCTTTCAAGGCATGAGACCAAAACGAAAGGGGAAGTGAGGCTTGGTGCAGAAGGGTTAAGCCGGTTTCAACGACGTGCCGATGGCCCCGTTCAGCTGAACCATTATGTTGGAGCGTATGGGGAAGGGTGGTGAGATGGGTAATGCAATGGGAAGCAAAAAAATCTTTGAGTTTTTGGTACTCGCCCCCGCCATCGGAGTAAAGTGAAACAATTGAGGTTTTGAAGTCATTTTCAACAAGTGCCTTAAACTTAGTAAATAAAGTAAAGACATCATCTTTGTGACGAAGAGGATAAAGCCAAACTTATAAAGTGATCAACAAAAATTACATAAAATGAATTACCATCAACAGAAGTGACTGGAGCCGTACCCCAAACATCAGTATAAAGGAGATCGAGAGGTCCACGGCTCTTGAGAGAAGAAAGACTAAATGGGAGCCGATGGCTCTTATTACATTGACATGAATTACAAACTGAGCTGTAACTAGAGGTAGAGGAAAAGGGCAAGGTGATTTAGAGCTTTCTAATATATTTGAGAATGCGAGATGAGGGATGACCGAGACCCTTGTGCCAATCACACATGGGAGCCTTCTCACCAACCATGGCTAAAGGTTTTGCCGCGGGAACTTGCACAGACGCCGGAAACTCATAAACATCATCCTTATTCGGGCCTCGATGTAGTATCGCCCCCGTGCGCAGATCCTTCACCAGAGATGGAAAAAATTCAATGTAGGTTTGGTTAGTCTTTCAGAACTGAGAAAGAGAGATTTCCTTCTTTTTCATAGATGGAACACAAAGAACATTAGATAAGGAAAAAGAATTAGAAGGAGAGATGACTTCCGGGGGAAGGCAGGCAGGTAAAAGGAATAAAGAAAGTAACATTAACCATAATATACGTTGCTTACGGCACGGCAGAGCCAGCTCAAGAGCTTTCTCGGATAAGCTACCTTTTAACTAGTCAAAGGCAACTCACCAGAAGAGCGCTTCGCTACTCCTTTAGGGGATCTCTAACAAGCAGCATCTGAGAAGTCAAGTCTCATCCCAAGAGCAGGATGGGAACAGCCACTGAGTTGCATAATAGAACATGTAAGTCTCCACCTTCAGCTCCTCCCATTCTCACGGATCTGAGAAAACTACGGAAGCGCCTATCCGAAGGGGTGGGTGATATACTTTACTTCTATCTCTACTATCCATTCGTCCTCTCTGTTGAGGATGTATCGAAGATTCTGAAGAGTCAAGCTCCTTTCTATTATATCTGGAATTTCCACTTGGGGAATCTGGTAGGATCTCCATTCCGGAGGCAGATCATTCTTTGTGGTTTGGTTAGAACATTGTTGGGGGTTCAAAGGCGGGTCAGGCGGTTTAGGGGGTTCTACATTCTGTTCAGTATTTATAGGATTAAAGGTGTTTGTATGGTGTTTTCTGGGATCTTTACACTTGAATTGGTTGTTAGGCTTGTTTAGTTGTTTCGATACAGGGGCAGCCCTGAACATCTGCCCCTTATCCACTCTTCGTGCTCTCCTCTTCAAAAGCCTCACAGTTCGCTGAGCTCTTCGCCCCTGGCGGCTCGGCTGGGTTGGTTACGTGTGCCGTCTACTCTGCTTTAGTTGCGCTGACTGGGCTGCTTCTCACCGTGCCAGGTCAAAGCGCGGTTAGACTGCGGCGATGTGCAATGTCTACAGATAGCATTAAGGGCCTCCCTCCGCTAGGCAAGCTGACTACTACTGAATGTGAATGGCCGACTTGGTATTCGTATTCATACAGTTGAGAGACCCGCAGTCGAAGGTAGGCCCGAAGGGGCGATTCTGTCAGGCTATTCCTAGTTCAGTACCGGGTAGATTTCGAAGCCCTTCCCCCTCGGAGGCAGGGGTTCCTATTCTCTTTGTCCTGTCCCGGAAATCTATTTATGCCCTTTATGGTTCAGTGCTTTCTCAATGCTTCCCTTGGGAATACTACTTTAGAGAAGCAAGGTGGGGGGTCAGACTAACCTGCGGGCAGTCCTTACTTTTTTGTAGGCCAACCTAAGACTTGCACCGTGGTAACTCCGAGAACCTAACTTCTCACTTACTCAATCACACCTCCTTTCATCACCTGGAATCCCATCGCTTCTTACGGATCTGCCTTAGAAGGGGGTGACCTGCACCAAAGCCAATGAAGAACGTCAAAGGCATAGCCTCTTACTAAAGAGACCTTTCTGAGCAGCTTTCACTCTCATAGCAAAGCAAGAAGCAATGCGTATCATACGTCATTCTAAAGATAAGGAAGGGCTAAAGGTAGGGCAGGTTAAGTTAGGGCATCAGTAGCTTCAACTAAAGAATCAGTCGAAACGGACACTGAAGCTAAATCCGCAACAGAGCGAGTAGCCAGGTGTGAGTGTTATGGATCTAGCTCTTCACGAGCTGCAGAGCTAGACAAGCAAGCAACAAGGCTCTTTTCAGCCGGCCTGATGAAATATCATATATATGTATATACTGGCTCGCTACTACTACAACTACTACTCGAACTACCCAAGACACAACCAGCTTACGTAGAAAAGATTCCATATTCTATGCCAATAGACTCGTGACATCCATGTACTGAGTCGTCAAATGAGCCACGTTAAGAAAGCCCAAGCTTATACGCATTGGCCCACAGGGTGCCCCAATAGGGCCCGAATGAAAGACCCCAGCCTACATGAACCATCAAAGAAAGTCCTACAAATGAAGACTTGGTCTTGCTCTTTCCTCGATTAAAGCCCACAGAAGGGCCAAAGCACAACAAGCCTACCCAGCATCAAAGCAAGCCCAAGTACATGCAAGAAGGCCCACAAAAGGCCTAAGCCCATATAGCCTCGGCCCATAGAGCTTTCCGCCAAGTTTTTTTGTCACTTTCTTCACTAAACTAAATTCAAAAAAAGCTGTACTGACTAGTGTGAACTGAGCTGTAAACGGTACCTTTGCTGGGAAAAAGCAAGCGTCTGATCAGATCAATCAAGTTAATCAAGGACGGAGCTGCCGAGTGAGGATTGGCTGAACGTACTTTGGCAGCTCCTGGTGGAGTACTAGTCTGACAGATTCTCATCGGTGTCAAGCCACGTTTCGATACCCGCGAAAAACAGGGGTCGGTCCGTCGTCATAAGCAAGACAGGACACCACTTAAATAATAAAGAATTACTAATAATAAGAAAGAGTTAAGGGCCTCCAACGCCTATAAATAGAAGCTTCTTTCAGTCTCTATTTGGCAAAGCAAAGGGAGATGGATCCACCAGTTACCGTCGAAAGACTTTACCAAATCAATCAAGAAATTCTACGTATAGATAACGAGAAGCAACAACGGGAGCAAACCCTGGCTGCCTTCTGGGAGCACTTGCCTCCTATCGATCCGGAGGTCGTGGCCAAAGCCATGCAAGAGCTCCGGGACCGCATTCGAGCTCTTGAAGACCGGAAACGGGCCCTACTTCAAGAACAGCAATCTCTCCTTGTGGAGGGGGCCATAAGCAACCGCGGGGGAAATGGAAACAACGGGGGGAACTAATAAGAGTCAGTTGTTTACTTAATATGTTGTGTTTAGTTGTTTGGCTGGTTTGTCTATGTGTGCGTAAGCTTCCTTTTGGATGTACTTCCCATGTAACGGCTATTAATGAATAAAAAGTGCTGGTCTGCTTTGTGCAGAAAGCTTCCATGCCTCGCTATCCTATCTTATTACTCGTACAACAACTATGGCAGCCAAGAGCGCTGCTTATTCCCCTTCATCTTTAGATGCTTTCTGTACTGCTCGATGCGAAGAATAGCCCTAGTTCCAGTTAGTTCATACTACCCGCTCTCGCTTACTTGCCTGCTGGCTAATGGCTTTCCTTATTGGGATTTCTTTCCTATTGCTTGTCTTCCTGGTTAAGAAAGCTTTCAAACAAAAATGAGAAATGCAGGTTATATATAAGAATCTCTCTTAAAACGTTGACAATAATGTTCTTGATTGATATTTGTGGTACTTGTTGGCAATTAAATGATGTGTCTTACATCTGAGGTATCCTAAATGCGAGCTAGATATGCTGACTGATTTCTGGTCTGTCTCATGATCACTATTCAGAGGAGAAATTGGAATTTTTCCCATAATGTCACGAACAAGGAAAAGGTTATTGCAAAATTATAGCTCAGGAAAGAGCACGTAACTAAACAACTCTCCTTATCCAGAAAGCGTAAGGGCTTTAACTTAATTAAGTCCATACTAAGTGTGGAAGGTGAGTGTCGAGCTGGCCGGATCTGTAAGACGTCATCCCGGAGAGGTGCGAGGAGGGTGATTTTGAGGAGGAGAGGGAAGTGAGGATAGAGATGAGAGAAAGAGGAGCAGCCCCCATGTCTTTCAGAGAGATAGATAGGGAAGGTAGTACCGCCAAGGGAAAGGAGATGTCCCTGTGATGTAGAGGGTGTACTGGCTTGGGGTAGGAAAGCAAGGACTAGGCTAGGCTGTCGAGTGAGGATTGGCCGAGGGGACTTCCATCATGTAGCTGGGCCAGTTAAAGACGAGTCGGCAGGGCTAAATAGTGCTTTGGGGTACGTAAACTAGGACAGATCACATGGTTTTGTACTGGTCAGCTTTGAGCTGTCGAGTAAGGATTGCTCTATCTCTTAATAAAGGGGCCCTGCCTTATTATTAGAGAAAGGGGAGTACTCTCTGACAGATTCGCTCTATTATTGCCTCCTATTCTTTTGAGGGAGTGATCGGGATGTTGCCGCGTGGCGATACCCGCGAAAAACAAAGGACTATTTTATTCGCTTTTTGGGGTGGGCCGGGAATGCCCGACTTATCAATTTATCCGGAAAACTGCTGGGGGCTCATGTAGCCCATGCCGGATTAATCGTATTCTGGGCCGGAGCAATGAACCTATTTGAAGTGGCTCATTTCGTACCAGAAAAGCCCATGTATGAACAAGGATTAATTTGACTTCCCCACCTAGCTACTCTAGGCTGGGGGGTAGGTCCTGGGGGGGAAGTTATAGACACCTTTCCATACTTTGTATCTGGAGTACTTCACTTAATTTCCTCTGCGGTATTGGGCTTTGGCGGTATTTATCATGCACTTCTGGGACCTGAGACTCTTGAAGAATCTTTTCCATTTTTCGGCTATGTATGGAAAGATAGAAATAAAATGACCACAATTTTGGGTATTCACTTAATTTTGTTAGGTATAGGTGCTTTTCTTCTAGTATTCAAAGCTCTTTATTTTGGGGGTGTATATGATACCTGGGCCCCGGGGGGGGGATGTAAGAAAAATTACCAACTTGACCCTTAGCCCAAGTGTTATATTTGGTTATTTACTAAAATCCTTCTTTGGAGGAGAGGGGTGGATTGTTAGTGTGGACGATATGGAAGATATAATTGGAGGGCATGTATGGTTAGGTTCCATTTGTATATTTGGCGGAATCTGGCAAATATAGACCTGAACAGGCCAATTCCTCACCTTTTTAAGAACAGAGTTTCTGTGAGAAAGTTTGAAGAGGAGTGCTGATCCCCGGCCTTTTCTATTTGTTGTATCGAAATGAAAGAAGAGTCAAGCAAGGATCGATATAGTTGAGAAGTGAGATCTCATGCGCTTATGAGCTTATCTGCCTGCCCGTTGAAAGACTGGCATCATAGGTTGCCCACGGATTGGGATCTATATCTATGTAATTTAAGCTCTATATCTATCTAATTTAAGCTGGCAACAGCGGAGTGAGGACAGCTAACCTTTTCGATGGACAAGCACCTTCTCGGCTGATTCTACCCTCATTACAGACTGACCCTGAAACTTCTTTCCCAATCCTTCAACTTCGAGTACAAGACACTCAATGACTAGAATAGGATAGGATGAGATAAATACGATAGCTTGAGAGTGAAGAGAAATAATAGATTGCACAGCGAAGTTGTAAGACAAGGACTCTTTCATCTTCTCCTGCGGGAGGATGATTGAGGGAAAGCGAGGATACGTGAAGTTTCTTTAGCTCGGGAGATAAGCTTCATACTGAAGCCATTGATTTCGAACGCTTCGGCAGGCCTAACATTCATTGGAAATTGACGGCGCAGTTCAACTTCTTTTTCGGGTGTGGGAAAGGAAAGACCAACGAGATTGCGGATCTGCCATATGAAAGTTGTCATGCAGATCGAGCCCCGGCAAAGGCCTTACCCTATCATAGAAAGGGGAGGTAGTGAGTTTAGGAAGATTAGGCAGTCGAAAGGAATGCACAGCCCAGTTAGAGTTGGGGTTGGCAGAAGTGGAAGATGCACGCGCGATACGATAAAGCGCGATACGATAAAGAAAGGGCCACTTAGCACGCTTTGCATTCCGCGGGAAAGCAGCAGAATCGACATAATCATAATCGATCGAAATTTCGGAGTACTGTACAGAAAGAACATAAGACGTTGGCTCATCCGTAGCGTGATCTCTTTCCACAGACAGATGTGGCGTGATTGGGGGATGCGGGCGTTGCTATGCATTTGCTAGCACGAGCGGGAAAACGTAGTCATGGGCATGTTGAATAGGCGTTGAAGAGGCATAGTCAAAACAGGGTTCAGTCAGAGATAGAGGCAGCTACGGGACTAGACCCCATTTCTTCAGTGACCGGTGCTTACCAACCGCCCTACTTACTTATAAAGCATCCCTTTGTTCGATTTCAGATTCGCATATCAAGGAAAGGCCACTTTCAAGTGGCTACTGCCCATTCAAGATCCTTCTATAGTTGAGTTGCAGATCGAGATGAATATGCTTCTTGCACCCGGATTTAGATCCATGGGCTCGAAGTCAGGCCGAACTGGAAGACGGAACGCGGGCTGTTTGAGTTACCTCCAGAACACAAAGATAGGAAAGTAAGTTCCGTAAGTCAAGTGAAAGCACGAGTAGGTTCTTTTCCTATTACGCTCTCACTCTCGCTTCGCGAAAAAGCTTTGGCTAAGGCCATACTCATTTTCTTTTAGCTGTTCTCGAAAGTTCCATCTTTTATTCTTATTGCGGTTCGTAGCCAACGGTTACCGGCCAGTAGGCACTCTGGGCCTGTCACACTTTTTCAAGCTTGAATCCTGCCGTTACTTATAGCCCTTTAACGGCAGCTACATGTCGAAACTCACACGACAGTCGATACTCAGGATTTCGTTTAGCTAAGTGGCCTGTAGACTAGACTCACCCTAAATTAACATCCGCTTGAACTCCCGATCGACTTTGAAACAAAAAAACTGGAGAATTCCCTGGTTACTTTCTTTCCAAAGCCCCGCATGAACAAGCCAAGCTACTGCCCAAGCTACTCATGCCAAGCAGCTAACTTCGAGACAACTAAGGGCAAACTTCGAGCTAGAACTAATGGATTAGCATTAATAGTAAGATCCCCGGGGGGATTTCTTTCCTATGTTTGCTGGCTAAACAGAGTTGCCTTCCACACGTGCACTGAAACCAGAGTCTGCTACTCGCCTTAGGCAAAACCCGGACTCTCCTAGATTTACTCTCCTAGGCGTGCGCCGTACAAAGACTTGGCTTTCGTCCCAGCTGGTGCTGAAGAAGCTTGAGGAGCAGCTGACTTCACTCTTTCCTTCTACGCCGTCAAAAACCTCGATCTAAAGGCCGCTCGCCTATGTCCTTGAGTCCCCTAAGGCAAGGTCAGACTTCACAGTTGGTCTCATATGTCATATCAAGTAGAGAACAATGCGAACCGAGTAGCCGCGAGGGTGATATCGTGATAAAGTAAATAAAGGGGTGCCTTAGGGTTGATTCCACCAGTGTCTGTTTAGGGTGGGGCGGTCCCATTCCATTAAAGGCCGTTCGAGCGCATGGGTGACTTCAGCGACAGGTTGAGAGATATCAATAATTGAACAAGCAAGTATGGTCGTACCATATGTAAAATTAAACTAAACTACACAAGGCCAAGAACAACTACGGTAGAGCGGTTTATGTATGAATGTCTCCCGGTGGACTTTCTTTTACAAAAGATGAAGATTATTATCTCTCTCAACTGGAGAGGTTTTTTGTGCCAAAGCCATTTATAAGCAAAGGGAAGAGATTATTGAGTACTAATTTGACGGGGAAACTGACTCCGATGTCGCTACAAGCCCACGGCGGAGCACTCTTATTTGTCCAATTCCGTCTTACCGCTCTTCAAAAAAAAAAAGTAGATCTCGCGGTCGAGTCGATCGAGCCTTTCTTTATTAGGGCCGGGGCCGGTGTAGCTAAATCCAATCAACCGCATACTCATTTAGGGGATGCTGCTCCTGGTTGGGGAGAACGCTGCTTCGTTTGTCTTTTATTCGGCTTCGTCGGTATCTGATTCCTCTTTTTCTGCTTCATCCGTTGATGCTTAAGTTGATTATTCTGCTCCCGCGCTATTGCTATCTTTGCTTAGGGAGCAGTGGACTGTACTTTACTATTATAAGAATAACCGTACTTTACCTTATTGGAAGACTTTACTTCCGGTGGAAAGCGGGTTTCGGTCCGATGCAACTCCTTGACAAAGAGCAATGTATCATGCACCGGCAGCCACGCCACAAAGAGTAGGTCCCGTTGAGCTCTTCCTTTTGAATTGCAGCTTTTCCGCTCGTTCAGATGAGCTAGTGAAGTCGTTCCTGAATTGCTTTTATTTAGCTGAGGACGAGTAAGGCAAGGCCTCACCAATTATTGAAGAGTACCAACCGATTAGAAGACTGTGTGTGCACAATTTCTTGCTTATGGTCTTGTTGGCCACGCAGAATAAGACAATTCCTTTTTACACCATCAATTGACAATAATTCCTCCTTTCCACCCGGTGTGGTGTCGCTAATGCCAGGCGATACGCAGTACTCTCCATTGAGTGAGAGTTCGAGCCGTGAACACGGTTGAATATGTTTGTTACTGATCGAACAAATAGATAGGCATAGAGAAGTGCTTCCCACGCGTTCTCGTTCACTATATCGAACAAGGTCGAAGGGTTTAGAACATAGAAGCTTGGGTGGGCAGGTGATGGCAGGCAGGCCTACTATCTATATTGATTGCTTTATTTCTTGTTCGTCCAGTCATTAGTCATTAATAACATATGAGAGAGAAATCTATCATATTTATACCTTCCGTTGGCGACCGGTGTCTTGGGGTATTACCTCCCAAGGCCAGTTCTTCAAGTTCCATTGCATTAAAGGCTTTAAGTCAACTAGAGCGAGGAAGATCGCCCTCAAGCGCTTGGAGAAAGCTGATAATTGTCTGCTTCCCCGAGGAAGCAAGCAACCTACTAATCAGATACCTACTCACTAGCATTCTTCCCTTCCTTTCGTTTAGTCACTACCAGGGCTGGTCGGGTACTTTCACTTGCAACACAAGGATCTAGTGCGGACATCAGAAAGAAACTGCCGGCAAAACACGAATACGTGGCTGGGTCTTTCGCTTCCTCCCGTAGCGGTTAGAGATCTCTGCCATCCATAGTTGTCCCCGCCCTTGGCTTCATAGCTGTGAAATACCGCATCAAAGATTTTTTGTCGGTCTCTTGTCTTCGAAGTCAGTGGATAGTACTTGCTTGGCTTTCATTCATGCTATTCTCGCTCTTACTCCCCATTCCGCCCTCCTTCGGCTTAATTTCTAGGGGCCGGGTCACTATAGATTCTTAGAAAAGGGTACACGACCCAGGCATCTTTCACTTAATGCCGATACTCTAGACAGACCCAGCCCGTGGCACTAGTGATAGCCCTGATCGGCGCATTCACTAAGGAAGTCAATCACAATGGAAAGAAGTGGTAGATGTGCAAGCTTCCTCTTCCGCAGAAGAAGGACTTATGCGGAACATTGCTATACAAGAAAGGGAGCGGAGCGTAGTTGAAAGCACATCAGGGAGTTTGAGAAAAACTTCTATCATCCAGGTGCCATCCTTTCTTATCCAGATTCACTTGTTCTAGTCTAATGAAAGAAAGAAGATAAGCCACTGATTATTCAGTAAGCAAAGCAACCTCTACTCGTGCACGGGATTCGTAGTAAGGACAAGGCTGGTGCGAAGATATTGGTTGGATTGCTGTATGCCTGAGATGCCCAGACCTTGCGTCTTCCTTGTGGTGGGGGACTGCGGCAGGATTTTTTGAGAGAGACACATGACCCTCAACGGGCCGCCCCTCCACTAAAGCACACCACATCTGAAAAAACTGTACTATCTATAGACCCGAAAAGGTGAAATAAAAATATCGAAATATCGTAAGAGAACAAAGACCTGAGTTGGTGAAAAAAAGCTGACTGAGTGTTCATTAATGCCCAACGATTCCCCGGAGGAGGAGAGCTTTTCCAAAGCATATTTTCCTATTGCAAGAGTGCCTGCGGAGGCGCTTGCTTAGATGAGAGTGGAGTTCCTTCACCTCCAACTGCTTTCTTTCCTCTCAACCTCGAACAGCCCCACAGCCTCTCTCTCGTGGGCTAACCAATGCGCCCTTACTAACAGTTATCTAATGCAAATATCTCATTTATGAGCCATATTCGCCTGAAAAAGGCAACTGAGAGCCAAGCAAGCAAACCGTAAGGCCCACTCGACCTGTATGGATTCCCCCGGCCCGGCTCTACCTCAGTGGATCTACTCTATTCTATTACCTCAGTGGATTCCGAACTTATATCAAATCAAGCAGTAGACTTCAAGTCTAAAGTTTCAGATATCAATAGTAGTGAATATCCATAGTCTTTTTCCAATATTCAATTGATCGTATGGAAAGGCGCCTACACGGAACCTATACGAAGGAGCAAACAAGCAACGGTAACTACTATACTTGACTTGCCCACAGAATTGACTAAAGCCAGAAGTAGAGAATCGGGCTATTTCAGCTCACAACTTTCAATATTGAATACTTTAGGCAGCTTATCGGATTCATAAGCAAGAAGTGGATCCTAGCTCAGGAGGAAAGAGCTAGCCTTCTTTCCTGTCTATAGATCACGAGCTTACTCGAAGTTAGGATTATCAAAGCTCACTTTCCGCCCTGTACTGTAGTTCAGAAAGCTGATTGAGGGCAAAACCTCTTCTTCTGTCTTCCCAGCCTCGAGAATCAAGCACCAACAAGGAATCGAGCACGAAGATAAAGCTCCTTTCAGGAAGAATATATTACAATTGCACTGATAAACCAATATCAGTCTCAAGGGAAGTTAGTACTTTCATCAGCCGTAGAAGGCTGAATATGATCAAAAGCTTGATTTAACTCCAGCGAGTGTAATACCTGAAGCGAGCCATAGAGCTGCTTCGAGGGGATAGGCGAGGTTGAGGTTCCCAAGCGGTAAAGACCATACAGGAGTTTTATGCTCACGGAAAGTCTTTAGTTCGCTGGTCTTTTTGATTTCCCACTTGCTCTGTGGGAATTGAAACCCCTGTTTGCTGTACTAGCCCCTGACCTGTGAGTGAGCCTACACTCTCTCTATTCGAGTGAGTTCCACTTCTTATATGCCATCTCTCCTCTCCAGCTTTTGATTGAGAGATTCGAGGAGGGAAACCTAGGAGAAAACAAAAAGAAGAGGATTCTACATCCTAGGAACAATCCTCAAAAGCTTTCTGTAATTCCTATGAACAAAGGAGTTTTTTAATTACACCAGCTAGGTAAGAAAAAAAAGAGAAAGAGTTAAAATCCCACAAAGCCACTAGGCCGAGAAAGAGACTTTTGTAGTGGAATTTCAAAAAGAAAAGGGTTTAGAATTGAATGATTAGAGTACCCACTCCGCGGTAAGAAATAGGAATTCTCTCGTTAACCCTATCATCAGTCAATATCAAAGGAAATGCTTTTAGTCTTTGAGTCACAGGAGGATGCTCTATAACCGGAGGCAGATTCGCAATAAGGGCTTGGCTCTGAACCAGCGACCGGAATACGGGCGAGCCCTCTTACGCATGTAGGGTTAGGATCCAAGGTAATTGAATCCGTCTCACTTCTGCGCTCTTTGCTAGGTTTGAAACCGATTGAAATAGCTTCCTGCGCCCACGTGTAGCGGTAGGCAGGAATGCTAATTTGGGGGGTTCGCTAGCTACTAACCCTCGGGTAGGACAGTCTTTCTGAAAGGGGAGGAAGGCAATGAATATTGTTTAGATATCCCCGTCAAAGCAACGAGCTGTTAGCTAGATGTCTGCCTCTTTGGGACAGTTAACTTCTTTTCTTTTTCCAGTCTTTGAGGGGAAGCGGTGTAGTCGGAATGTCTTGGCAAGAATAGGTTTTGAAAGAAGGGCTTGTTCTCAGAGATGCGGAATAAGCGCTGTTGAGGGATTGAGACAAAAAAGACTGATGCATAATTTTATAATAAGATAAGACATTCATCCCCCTTTAGAAGCCTCGAATGCAAGCCAAGCTGTTCGGAAGGGAATGATTGGACAAATAGACTTCAGGCCTGCAGGGTTGGTTTAATCGGATGCCCAAAAAATAGAGGTCTAATAGTAGTTGAGTGGGAGTGGGCGTAAAGGCTGTGAACGAATGGTCTGTTTGACATCGTCTGCATAAGAGAATTGTCTGTGAAAAAATCGGCTGTTAGAGAATGCGCTGCTAGTCTTAGCAGGTCTGGGACTTAAGGAATCGAATAGGCAGCTTGACTCATCTCTGCCAGGTTGGCCACCCGAAGATGGTAAACTCGGCCTCTTCAAGGATTCGATATCGTTCTTTCCCATGGACAGGGGAGTGCCGATCTTGCAATTCTTCCTGAGGACGTTGCATCCTCGTTGTCTTGTGGAAATCTTGCGTTGTGGCGTGATAAGGATTATGTGCTCACTTGTTCAGATAGGGACATCGACACCGACCTTTTCTGCCCTGGGGACTTGACCTCCCCACTTCATCCAGGTTTCCCACTCCTAGGTAATTACTTTTCCCCCATTGTAGACCTCATTTCCCTCCTTCCTGCGGGACTGGATTGTCGATATCGACCGAATTTGTACTAAAGAAAAAAGATCTTTTTTCCGCAACACTGCCTATGTTTGAGACGCCCTATCCATTGTGTTTCCTGCTGATCTTATTCAGACCCCAAGTGATTCCCTATTCAATTTGTCGATTTTCTTCTTCAATATATGAAAATGGCAGCTTACTAGACAGCGCAGAAGGTTTATTCTTTCCATAGATGCCCGATTCGTTTCCGATATGCGCTTCCCTTCCATCCGACTACACTGAACTCCTCCTAAAAAAGCGCGTAAGGTGCCACCCACCCTTTCCCCTTAGCCCTCTCACTCCCTAAGGAATGAAAGGCCACATCTAACTCTGTCCAAAAAACTGGAATACGAATGAGATCAGAAAGGCCATCATTCCAATCCCGTTTTGCGCCGGTGCTCCTTTAGTAGGTCCGATAAGCCAGCATATGATGCCCCCGCTGGGGCTGTTTCGAACTTGGTCCAGTCTAGCTCCAGCAACTCTTTTGATAGGCGTTCCATTTCCTCCTTTGTTTGGACTAATTCGAGTTTTAAAGCTTGGGCCAGTTCCTCATTTGTTTTATCAATGTGGTAACCATCTATTTTTCCAATGGACTCCCATTCTTCGAACTTCTCTCTTACAATTGGAAGAATAAAATTCTCTTTCATTGCCTCGTGTGTTTCACTTCCCGGTTTGATAAAAGAGTAGCGCTCTTCGTTCTCTCCGTTGTTGGGAGCACTATCAGAGTCGAGGTGGAAGAAGACGACGCGGACGAGACGGATTGTGGTGGAGTAAAGAATCGTTCTTTGTCCGAATCCGTTTCGGAGGATGCATGGCCGATAAGAGTAAGAGGAGAGTCCGAGGGATATTTTTGTATTGAAGAGGGGCCGGCATCACCCCTGTGCGGCCCTTGGTTAATTGTCTCCTTTCCTCCCGTCATATTCATTATGGTTCCGTCAAAGATCCCGAAAGCGGATAGAATCAAAACCAAAAGGAGCCATCCTTCACAGCCTAAGCCCCTACTCAACAGGACTCGACTCCCTAGAGAGCACCCCATTTTAGAAAGTAGGGACTGAAAGAAATCCATTGCGCCGAGTTTCAGACAAAGAAGATACAAAAGACTGGACATTGTTGCTACAAAGAGGAAAGGCATTGATTTTTTAAAAAGAAGAGTACCACCATGTTTGCCCAATAAGTGACTCAATTTTCGGAGTACCGGGTAATACTTGATCATCCGAGAATCCGCCATAAATCTCTGCCACTTTTTAGTGGCTACAGTTATTAACGCTTGATACACGTGGTGCATGGTTTAGCAATCAATTCCAAGCTTCCAGGTGTACTCTCGGTCTATTGACCATAATGAGCTGCAATAGTATGCTCAAAGATGGGAACAACCTTAAGCTGGATGAGGGTATGCGTATACCTACCCACCCAGACGACTCCCGATCATGTGACCAAATTCATTCTAATGGCCCCACGCTGGCCTTCCGCGTCAACCAGTGCACCTCGATGCACCAACGTGCATCAAGGTCATAACTAGGTAGTCTATAAGGACTCGCCTAAGTGGACCAGATCAAGTCTGATCCAAGGGAGGGCACCTTAGGTATCAACTAAGGAGAAACAATTAGAGTTTATCAGGCAGGCTCTAATTATTGCTGGGGTTACACCCAACAAATCGATACTAAGGACCACCTTCGGTCGGCTCCGGGTCGATCGATAGTAGCAACTGTGAGTGCGCCCCATGGGCCTCTCACCAACACATGGCTAGTAA
>CM041014.1:27302452-27304952 GCA_022984855.1 Dimocarpus longan
TCAGGTAGTTTATAGTTTAAGCCAATAGGCCACCCGATCCAACCTCTTGATAACCTCGAAGGGGCCATCCTATTTTGGAACCAATCTGCGAAGGACTATACGTGCATACATAAAAGGACCGTAGAAAGGAGAGTCGAAGTCCTAGGCTAGGCCTCCGTTTAGGGCAGGTACTTATTGAGCCTACTATGGTATTCCAGCCACAAAGGTCTCGCTCTGACTTGCTCACGAAGAATAATTCTCGATCGAGAGGGACTGCCACCTCAAAGACTTCGCACTTTCAAGATGAGAGCTAGAGGCCAAAGACGAAAGGCTAGTAGCCTGGGAGATCTCTTTGATTTACAGCAAGCAGAAGAATCATTACACCGCAATGAACCAATTGCAAAGGATTTCTTGCTTCCATCAAAGAGGATTGGAATCATGGACTGGAATGGATTCCCAGAAAGAAAGTCAGACCGGTCTTTTCGATTGAGGGAGCCCCTTAATGGATGGCTTTTGCGGAAGCCTCCGGTCAAACAGGAGAGCGAAGGTTGCTTTCTCACTGATTGATTGGAGCGAATCCTATCTGCTTCCATTCATGGACTCTCGCTTGGTATGCTGCCGCGCATCCCTTTAGTGTTGATCTTGACTGGGATTTCGATGCACCACCATTGGCAAGTTGTCTACTCGCGATTTTATCTCCTTCCCGAATGGAGAGCGCTATTGGACGGACTATTTGATCTATCGGAAAAAGGCCTATCCAACAAAGGAGGGTCTATATGCTTTGGCTTTCCCGCAAAGCCTTTCCCGAACCAGAGATTAGCACATACTAACCCGATCGAAGAGAGGGGAGGATCCTACGCTTAGACCGACTGCATCGATAACACTATATCTTATCTGCTGAACTGAAGGCCCTTCCCGCGATAGCATAGTAATGATTGCTTTCCAATTGAAAAAGGAGGACCGCTCTTGCCACATCCTAACGAAACAGCTGCTTCCATCTCCCATGGGCATAAAAGATGGGTTTTGAAAAGCACACCGGATCATCGGCGAACGGCAGAACAAGAAAATAGTGGAAATCTCGAGAGTTTCAATCCCTTGACCCAGATCGATTGCTTTTGTGGTGGCATAGCCTCGTAGGTGCGTGAGGGGAAGCGATAGGCATAGCTTGCGATGACCTAACAGTCCTTGATTTTGAGATTTTGAGTTGAATAGAACGACTTGAAAGAATAGATATTGATAGGGCCAACGGCCCGATGCCAGTAGTTTCACCTTTTTGGGCATGACATTGCTCCATATCTTTCGATCTTGTACCTGGTGATGTACTTCACACAAACAGAGTCTCTAGGAACAACGAGAACTCCTCCTTGTCTTCTAGATCAGTACTGCGCACCTCTTTGATCAGGATAAGCTGACTCACGCACGAGACATAGTCTTCCCAAATTTCTCAATCTGGGACTCCGTCTTGACTGAAAAAAGCTGGATAGCTCGCGGCAGAACCTCGACCTAAACGATACTACGTACAAAATTCTAGATTTCAGATAGTAACCCGGCTAAGTAAGTAACTGGTAGTGGCTGGTAGTAGTTCCCCAACTCATGATGAGCCCATTCTACAGCTCCAGGTTTATAAACCACGTCAAATCTGAGGTTGAGAGATGGTACTCTAGTTGAATCCACCCCTATCCCATCCTAGTAGGCCTGGAAAGTAGTATAGCCCTACTTGAGGGGGAGTCACGTCCGTCATGAACAATAAACTAGGGGCTACGAAGCTGATCGTTAGAACGCTTTCGAAGCATGATTCTAAGTGGGCCCATCGCCTGAAAGCCCGGGCATCTCTCTATTGATTTAGTCCACATCTCTAGAATAATACAAGGTATATACAAGATCTCAGGAACGGATCGATCGCAGGCAGCAGTTCCTCCACAGCACTGAATCCGAAGAATTGGTTGAATCCGACCGGTGGGAAGAAGATGACTCGTACCCGCCAGTGTTCCTCCGTGGTGAAGAAAGAGGACCATCTTCGAATCCTATCATTGCCATCAACCCAACCCCACTTGAAAGACTGAGCGAAGGCACTACACTCTAAAAAGGAAGGTCCTACCACTCTGTCGAAGGGGCAGTCCGTCAGGTTAGCTTCGCTTTCCACGCGGGCTAGCAGAAAGGGATGGGAGCCTATCAATCACTGCTTAAGGCTCGCTTCCTCTGATTCTTGTATATCTCTGTCTCTCCGAACGGGGTAACCCCTTCAACCATTTGGTGGTGGGCCTGGTTTAGTCTTGATCCCATGCCTGCCTTTGATCAGCGGCCCCTAATCGTGATTTCTCATCTGATGATGACGCTGTTTGGCCCATTATTGGCCTCCGCTTTGGCGAATTCGACCCTGTGGGTCATAAGCTGTCTACAGTGCGCCCACCGCCGCTCATGACAAGCGAGCAGCAGACTAGGTTTCATTAGATAGGACTGCTTTTGTGCTACCACGCCTCTCTTGACCTCTTCTCCTTGCATCTCAGTCTGCACTTTCTAA
>CM041014.1:27309952-27359952 GCA_022984855.1 Dimocarpus longan
GGGAACCGGGGCCTGGCCATCCTTCGTTTGCGGTCGACGTTTCGGTGTCCGTCGACAGCTGAATGTTTCGATCTGGTTCGATTCATGGTCGCATCTGCAAACGAAATTCTTCAAATAGCGGAGAAAACCATTTCTCTAAAACTAAAATTTTTCAATTTTAAGAACTCATCCAATCCAAGGCTCTCCGAGCCTTTTAATTCCTATCAAAAATTTTCTAATTTCTATTTTTCGTTAGTTAAGAGAAACGGATATGAATACTCTATCTCATCTCTCACTCATTTCTTATCTGACTTTTAAAAAGAAAATAAATAAAAAAGATAGCAAGTTCTATGCACAAGTTTTCTCAGTGCTTCACAAGAATAGAAGCCTTTCTTTTCTTGAGTTGCAGAAATATGCAACAGGATAAAGGAAACTGATTGAGAAACTTGCACGGGGCTGGCTATTCACTCACTTTTTTCTGCTAATGTGCAGCGGCGAGGAGCCAACTGGTTGTTGGACCAACCTATGGTGTGTTCCGGCGAAGCGCCGGGTTGTTGGTAAGGAGCGTGAGCGGGCGGGGGGCTCACACAAGTAAGTGAAGGGCCCCCGTAGGTCCTTTCTGAAGTGTGGCCCACACACGGCGGCCAGGGGAAAAAGAAAGGGGAGGGGGGATAAGGAGAGCCTTAGCCCTTAGAATCGAATTCTAAACCGGCGTGGCGCTGCTGGATGCTTCTGATCAATAGAACAGGAAGAGGAGTCAGCCAAAAAGAAAGACCACCAAAAGTAACGACCACCAAGATACGCATAGTGATTCGATCTTTTGATCACCCATTTTTGGAAAACCTTTTTTTGGGGCTTCCGCCTTACACACGAAAGATTGGATTGCCTGAATCACGAGTCTTATATACTGTGTTACGATCACCTCATATTGATAAAAAGTCCAGAGAACAATTTGAAATGGAAATCAAGAAACAATTTCTGGTCATAAAAACAGAAAGGCATGAATTGCGCAAGAAGTTCTTTCGGTTAAAACGCCGTGCGACTCGGAGGACATAAGACTTCTTGGTCAAGCCAAAAAAAAAGATTGCTGACAGGATGCTCCTACCCCACCATGCCTGGCCTGGCCCTTTACCTTACCTTAAGAAGCAAGAGGGGGGTATGAAGCGTGGGAAACAATGGAAGAAGTGTATGATACAACAGGTAACCTTAAGGAGTGGCGGCAAAGCTCTTGATTGATCAACGCGAGTGAACTGTGCTTAGACGCTTCGTAAAACCGCACCGATCTACGAGAGGAGCTGATGGATGAGTAGGCTTCCCCTTTCGATTCACGGAATGTGATCTGGGACACGATGGGAGTTTGCGTGCCTCGGTAGGAAAGAGATCACCGGAGTATAGCACAAGATCACCTTTTCTTGCTGCCATGGGATCGACCTGTAAACAAGGTAAACCCAATGGGAACCAAAAAACGGGAGGGTACCGCATTGGGCAGAAGACGATCCAAAAAGCGAAGGCTCACCCAGCTGACTAATAATAAGAAAGGGGGTGAGATAGGCGACAAGTAGCTTGCTTCCAAGCCGGCCCGGCCGCGAGGAATCAAGAGATTTTTTCCGGTGCTGACTTGGATCTCGGGTGACGGAATAAGGCGGCCAGAAGCGACGAGCAGTCGCGGTCGAAGCTTGGCTCTAGCCGATAGGCTAGCAGTAAGCTTGGCTACAGCGAAGCGCTTACCAAGCGCGAAGGAAAGGGCCTTCGCCACTTGAGCCGTATGCGGGGGAACTCGCACGTGCGGTTCTTAGGGGGGGGGAGAGATAGTAGGAGCCATCCTATCCCAATAGCGTATATTTGGAGCTCAATATGAAATCCTATTTTCTTGCAAGACCCGTTCGGATAAGGGAAAACTCCAGAGATTGCTTCGAAGTAACGTAAGAGGATTCGATCTTGCACCATCTTCAACTCTTCTCTGGATCCGGAGTTTTTCGAGAAAAGGTCCCATCCTTCAATATCATGATTGGGTCGACCAGGCCAGATCATGAGTAAATAGAAAATCGAAAACGTACATAGCTGTTCCAGCGGAAATACTTGGAATAATTCTACCACTTCTACTAGGAGTAGCCTTTTTAGTGCTAGCTGAACGTAAAGTAATGGCTTTTGTGCAACGTCGAAAGGGTCCTGATGTTGTGGGATCGTTCGGATTGTTACAACCTCTAGCAGATGGTTCGAAATTGATTCTAAAAGAACCTATTTCACCGAGTAGTGCTAATTTCTCCCTTTTTAGAATGGCTCCAGTGGCTACATTTATGTTAAGTCTGGTCGCTCGGGCCGTTGTACCTTTTGATTATGGTATGGTATTGTCAGATCCGAACATAGGGCTACTTTATTTGTTTGCCATATCTTCGCTAGGTGTTTATGGAATTATTACAGCAGGTCGGTCTAGTAATTAGGGGGCGGCCGTTCGATCGCCTATGAGACTAGGACCAATAGGTCACAAATGGGTTTGTGCCGCAGGTGTTGAACGATCTACTCTACACAGGTGTGGGCTTACAGGGCTAGGGCTCATAAACCCTTTCTTTCATTCATCAATAGGCCCTGGCCCTGGTCGGTCACTTTTCCGGGCCGGGATTGATAAGTGGAAGTCATAAAAAAGAGATGTTTCTCTTCGCACCTCAGATCAAGAAGAAGGGTAGCTTGTCAAGCTGGCCTATATATATTTCATAAATATATAAAAAGATTCGCTGTCTTTTAACCGGCTGTTCTTCTTTGTCAACGCTATTAAGGACCTATAGCTATAGGTTCGCCTACTTGACTTATGAAAGAGAATGGGTTATTCAAAAAGGCGCTACTATACAATACATTAGTAGAAGTAAGCGGCTGAGTTAGCAAAGCCTACCCTACTAATGTATTGTATAGTAGGGTATAGTATAGTAGGCGAGCGAGTTAGCGAAGACGCTTAGGCTAATAGATAAGAGAGCGTCAGTGCGTAGCCTTCATTCTACTACGCTACGCAAAGGTTACGAAGTTACTTAGCTCGACGTTAGGAGAGTCAAGTCAAGGGGGAACGCCATACCTACATAGAAGAACCGCAGTTCGCTGACTTTCTAAGGTTAAGTCTAACCTTTCGCTCCCCTACTGAAAAGGGGCAAAGCCGCTTACTCATCTTAAGATTCAATTCAAAAGGCCCTACTTAGTTTCGCAAGCCTTTGGCATTGTCAGTCAACTAAGTAGGGCCTGAGGCCCCCTGCGAATCCGTAAATCTGAAGAGCATGCCACAACAAAAGGATGGTCCCCTACGCATTTCATTCTTTCCGGAAGGGAAAAAAAAGAAGTACCCCCCATCATGGTGAACCTCTCCTTGTGATCGGGATGAGGTAAATGCCTCCCAGCCGGGGGGCGGATCGAATCGGAGTTTCCTTAGGTAGCCACCGACCTACAGTTATCCTTAAACTTCCGTGCTTGGTGGAGAAGAAGCGAAGAAAGGTACGCTCGCTTGCTGTCTTGTTCTCTGCCGCGAACTGGGATCGCTCGCCAGCTAGGTCAGATTGGAGCAAGATTTTTTGAGAACATATTACCCATCTTCGGGGACAAGGGGCGGAACGACCTCTCGATCTACTTACAGCAGCCCAGGAAGAAAAACGTCGTCTAGGCGTTCCCTGTTGCTCCGATCTCCCCTACGCCTAGGGCGTTGTCTAGGCCAAGAGCCATAGTTAGTTGCAGTTTCCATTTGGTTGTTTTTTTCTCGTTGTTGATACCGGCAAGACCCAGCCAGATGATGTCTGCTGGTTGGTAGTGAGAGGACTCTTAGTATCTGCATACCCAAAAGGGGGGCGCTGATTAAAAAACAATCATTTTCTTTTTTTTCTTGCTCTCCCTTAGCAGCGGGAAAGGAGTCTATCTATCTGCCTAGCTTTGGTAGATTTCCCCCAACGCAATCCACAGAAATTCCACGAATCCCTTGGTGGATAAGTCCGACGACTCAGCAGCAGTGCGGAATTGAGTTTCTCGTCTGGTGGATCTGATCTATAGTTAGGGGGCAATACATACCAAAAGGTTCGAAGAAGGAGCGCGCATAAGAGTATATAACCAACCCGTATAACCTATTCACATTAGTGAAGCGGCTGGATGCATAAGGGAAGTGCGCCTTTGTGAGACCTTAGTCGGGATGCATAGGGGAGTCAACCTACGAGCACGGAAGGGCGTGGTACCGCTCTGGCCCCTCTCTAAGTAAAGGTAAAGTCTCTCCTTCAGCTAGAATGTAAGGAAATTGAAAGAAGCGCGGATAAGGGCCAAACGCGGTTGCTAGCATCGAAGAGAGCCGTCATCGACGATAAAGTGGGAGTTCGGACTTGGCGAACGAGCTCTTCCCGCGGGAGAGGAAAGCGGGGGCAGGCAAAATAACCATTCCGGTGGTTGATAGTGGAGCAAAGGCTGGATAAAACATGGATAGGCATGCCTTATCATCCAAAAGGATGTAGAAAGAGGAAGGGCTCGCGGGGTCGATCCCACATCTCATAGAGAGGAGGAATACCAGGGATGATAAGGGATAACTAACTCTACAGCTCACAGGAATGGGAAAAGTCATTCCACATTACTCCAGTTTTATCATAGCTTTATTTAAGAGAGAATAGGGAGTAAGGCTGAAATGGCTATATGGCTTCAAAATGCTTTTTGTTTTGAAACGTATGTTGATTGAATTAATAGATGCTGGGTGAGGGCTTAAAGACCCTATTCACATAGCGTTCCTGAACACATATTTTTCCTCGGGGCGGGCTGGCATTTCAAGCTGCCTTATTTTCATCCGCTGGTACAAAACAAAATAGCCCGGTTATGCTTTGATGAACCCCTATTTAGAAATATAAGGATCCTTTGATGGTAGTTAAATGCTACCGCCTGGGTGGGATAACCTCGGGGAAAGCAGCTGATCATTGACTTTCATTCTCTTATTTCCATGCCCCTCGCATCCAGAGAATTGAACCTTAGAAGGGTCCTCTCTGGGCACCGATCGATATCCGAGATTCGATGAAAGTATGGAAGGCAGTAGCTTTCCCAAAAGTGAATTAAGGTCGGTACCTATAAGGGGCTTCAAGCAGATGAGAAAAGTAGACCCTAGCCGCCCTTCCTTAATGGCTCGGAGCAAGCAAAGTCTTACGTTATATACTATAAGCGCAGAAGGAGAGTAAACACACAATGAAATAGGTGGAGAGTCACATTTCTTAATAATGCCCAAAAGCCCCGGACTAAGGCGTGACCATAGGATCTCACAGTGTCGGAATGAGTTGAGGACGAGATGCGGTGTCCAGTCGTATTGGTAGGGATCGCTATGCCACCTGTCTTTTTTATCTTAGGCGTACTGCTTAGCAAAGCAAACGGTAGGTCATAGACTGGAGCAGACAGACCCTGCTACATCGTGATAACTCTCTTCAACCGGATCAACAAAGGCGAGATCAGCTCACTTCCCCACCGACTCAATCAATCGGAGGAAACTAAATCCTAAACTTAACTTCGGAGTGGCAAGCAGCAGAAAGAGAAAGTCCAACTTAGGCGTCAGGCTTGAGAAGGGTCATCGTTCCCGACTGTCCTATGTTTGTTGTACTTCTGCAGGAGGAGCTCAACCCCGCTAACGTCGTGTTTTAGGGTTACGACGAGCTGGCTTCTGAGAGACTATGAGAATAGCGCTCGCTATCTTTCCAGCCATAGGCATATCTGCTTACTTATCTAGGATCAAGGGCTCCCTTTTATTCTGCGGATTCATATACTTAAGACTTTGGAAGAACTTCGCCACATTAGTTCCTTCGACAGGCTTTTTACGACTTCAACCGTTCCATGTGTAGTTGTTAACTCAACGATCCGCACCATGTGGTGCCAAACTTCTACCTTATAGTTACTACCTTTGGTGTACTAATCGCCCCCTTTTCAATCGGGGTTTACTTTTGATGGTGAGAGTGAAGCGAGCATGGCCATATGAAGTGCAGTTAGCATCAGCCAGGTCTTCAAGTCTTGGTGCTAATTCCGGAAAAGAAAGCCATAATTGCACAACCCAGAGTGGCCCAACGACCATTGTATTTAAGCGATTCTGCATCATTTGGCAGCAACCTCTGTATATGTAAGCCAAGACGAAAGGTCCTATATAGGGTTGGCGTCCAGCTACAAGTGCTTCAGCAATACTAAAGTACTCTCTTACTGGAGCCTCAGAAGGAGTACAGAAGATCTTTCTACTCAACCAAAAGACAAGGAAGGCTAGTCCGTCACTGGACCTTTCTTCTTATGGTAGTGAGACATGAATTTGGCCCAACCTTTGAAACTGCAATCAAGAGTCTGGCCGTCCTCAGTCTTAGCAGGCCCCATAGTGACAGCGCTCACTACCTCTCCGTATGGTCTGAACCCAGTAAGGGCTGCTACATCAAGAATGGTTGGACCCATCATTCCACACTTGAAATGAAAAGAGTTGGTAGAGATGGACCAGAAACAGAGTGCGGCGGAGAGAAGGGATTTATCGCAGTGAATGTCATAACGAGACAGTTGCAGAGCTTCGAAGATACCTACCCTCTTCCAGTGATCAGCCTTTGCTCTCTCTACACGATTCAGCCATGAAGTCCAACCATCAAACAGAGTAGGCCAATTCTTCAAGGGCTTCTTTTGGCCACTCCAGTCAGCCCAATTAATCCTTGGTTCGTCAAGAAGAAGAAATTCTTGACCTTGGCGCAGAGTAATAAAAACCTCCAAAATCCCAGAGGCTACACCTCTGAAGCAAGGCCCCAAGGTACGGCAATTGCTTCTCTCTTGGTCTGCAGAATATAAGGTTTCTCGAATGATGAGGTCAGGGTTGTTCGCCAAAATTTCCTTGGCTAAGGTTGAAGGGCATGGAGAAGCCATCAGAGCAGATTTTAAGAAAATGACGGTGACAGTTAGGGTGTTGAGAGTTACAGAGAAGAAAGGTTGCAGAAAGAAGAAAGTGTTGGGTTCGTTTCGAAAAGCAACTTTTATAAGGAAAAGGAAAGATGCCTCGATCAAGACAAAAAAAACGACGGCTATCATTGATCCGCTGCGTCTCAAAAAGCCGTAGTCATGATTAGCCCCGCACGTGTGAACAGGCTGTTTTCCAAAAGGCCTAAGTCCAAACGTCGCCTTGGTTTGAATTTTTCATTTGATCACTTAACCGTTACGTCAAAACGGGATCGTTTAACTAAAAGCGGTTCATGGCCAAAATATGGCCAGGTGGCAGTGATCTACGTTTGCATAGAAAAGGTGATTCTTACCTTTCCTGTTGAAATGATGAAGGGGCAGGTTGGCCTTACCTATATTTGATACATTCTTGGGAATGAGGCCAGTCCAAGATTTGATATACAGTAAAGATCTTTTGGCAGAAATTATAGAAAGGCACAAAAGGAATTTTAACACTACTTATTTTATTCATAAAAGTGTGGCCTGTAAGGCCATTACATGCGCTGTGTAAAAAGGAAAATACATAGTCTTTCAAAATAAAATGGCCAAACAGTGGCCTCTGATCTACGATCACCCTTCAGTCACCAAGAAAATCTTTCTTCACACTCTCAATTCTTCTCCTTCATTGTCTGGTAAATTGACCAATCTCTCCCTGATCTACGACCAGCCTCAGCCACGGTCTTGTCCAGAGCTTCATCCGCCTGAGCACGTTCTCTCTCCATATGCTCTATGGACAACTGCGCCATGGCTATTTCTTCTCTCAAGCGAGCAATCTGGGCTTCCTTGTCAGCAATCTCTTTTCTTTGCTCCTCTATATCCCTGGAAAAGCCACTCACCGCAGCAGACGTTTTCAGAGCATTGGCAGTAAGAGTCTTCAGCCTCTCTCGCCTCTTAAGGGTCTCCATTAAAGCTTCTTTGTCCCTCAAAAGCTGGCGGTAGTACTCAGCAGGGAGCTTCTTGATGCATTCAAGTACAGACCTCTCAAACGAAGGCAAGGAAGAGTCCGAAAGGAAAGCAAAATGGCAGCTATGGTTTGGATCTTCCTGGTATTGTAAGGCGAAAGGAGTTGATCCATATCCAGGCGGAGCAGTTCAGCCAATTGTTCTCTCAACGGAGGGGAGTCATCAAATCCATTCGGCAAGATTACATCTTGAGTGAAGAAGTGAATGGAATTCATCCTCCCCCCGCCGGTCTGAAAGCAGATTGGTAGGAAAGGGCAATAAATAAAAAAAAGGTGCGGAGAAAGTGGGTACAGCTCAAAGAAAGTCTCGTCAACCATCCCATTCCGGACGTAGGATTGGCTTGAGAAAGCAAGACTAGAAGAAAGATTGTGTTATAGAGGGGTAGACTGATTCTCAAAGCGAGCACGGGAATCGAGTACTCTTAAGCGGGAAGTCAGGTTTAGTAGAAGGGTAGGAAAGATCCAGTAGGGTTAGAATCCTTGTTAGCAGTCTCGGGCGATGGCGAAGGTTGCTTTTAGCCCGTGGGCGATCTAATCATAGGAATAGATAGGGCGTCAATGAGTCCGGTGGCGGCATTAAGAATAGCTTCTAATATGTTCTGGTGTTGATACGGGTTTACAAAGGAGAACAGGCTAACGAAGCCTTTAGTACTGACCCGTAGTACGTACTCTTTCGAAGTCCTCATAGCTGATCGTTTGAACTAGTATGTGTTTGTTTTCTCGGGTTTGCGCGCATTTGAGAGCCTTACCTCATCAATGTTTACCTCTTCAATGTTTATACTTCCGGAGTGAGTCCCACGAGATAGATCAGATCCTTAGGAAGGGGGCTGGTAGCCTCCTGTGGTCTAGGTTGCACCAGGTAATATGGAAAATTGCACGCACGGGACAGAAGATAAGTTTCCTTTTATTAGTCTTAGTTCATCTTTTCCGCTTTCAAGCGTGTACACTGAAAAAGGAGAATATCTCTTTAATTAAATAGGTAGCTCACTGGAGCAAGCAACGAAGTGCCGTAGGGTTCAGGATAAACTTCTACTGAAGTAGGTACAATATCTTTGTGGATCAATCTTCTTTATAGAGAAGGAAAAACCTGAGATTAGAGTTGGAGAAAGCCGCATAGAATACGAAAAGCAAAGGCGAAGGTGACTTTACATCTCAGTCGAAAGCGGTTAATCCGGATCCATTTCATAAGTGGACTGGGGAATCTCAATCTCAAAGGTCTTCGCTCGGTTCCATAGTTCAATCTAAAGCCTGTGAGGCTGGAAACTTCTACAACAATATTACTACATATTCCCATCACCAGTAAACGATACAGTAAACCTTTAAATAGGTTCACTCTCGGTTAATTCCATGCTCAAGGGCTAAAGCCAGTTCCGTTCCTATCAATAAAAATGCCCACTCTCTTTCTTCTAGTCGAGCGTCTTAAAAGCGACTGACTTCCATTTATATATTTAATTGTTGAGATCAGGCCTACGAGAGGAGATATAGAAAGTGTGCAGTGAAGGATCTTTATAGGTAGTCAGTCTTTACTTAACTCAAGCAATGCCCAACGATTCCCATGTCTTTCCTCCGATCCAGGGCCCAACCACGAACCATCTAATTCGACCAACTCTCCTGCATTTCCATATCCAGTGCCTGGGAGCTAGGCTCGAGCTTGCCATAAAACCTCGGGGATCAAACAGCCAATCAATCCAATGATCCCCCATCCTCCGATAAAGAAAAGGCAATCTCCATCTTCTCTGTATCCCTCCGAACCTAGGAGCTAATGAGCAACCTCTGATCCCATTCGTAGTTTCCCTTCGCCAAAGAACACCAACTGGAGAAGTTGATACCATCTCATTCAGTCAATCAATCCCACATATCTTCAGGTCAAATGCCTGGAACTGCAATAGAAGGCGAAAAGGCACCAAGAACTGCGTTCCCTCGTTCCGGTGCCAGCCATCTTTCCTATTTCATCGGTCCCACTCAATCTCTTGGTTCCCCTGATTGATCCCAGGGCTACGGAGTCTATCCGTCCACCATTGCCATCAGAAGGGGAAGCGGACCCGAACTCTCCATCTTTAGCTAACGCCCCGTGATCTAATTCATTTGTTCCAGTGCGGAAGAACCTTGAAGGCGATAACTCCACTAGTTATCCCTCCTAGTACCTGTCCCTTTCTCTGAATCTCCATCATTGGCAGAACCAGGATCAAATGAGACGGCCATCGACCGGATCTCCATATCCAAATCCAGCTGCCGCTCCCCATCATCAGCCACAGAAGCAGCATCTCAACCAACCTCGAATCAATTTCTTTCAGAACCTCCCCTGCCCCGGGCCCGGCAATCAATTGAGAGAAGGGAAGCGACCTCGCCTAGTCATTCTCTTTTTTCCACCGATCCGCCTTTGTTCGGGGCGGGTACAGGCCCAAGCTCTTATTCCTTCGTTCCCATGCCAGCTCCATCCAAAGGGGGGATAGACACTAACAAATGAACCCGCATCTATCGATTTCAAGAGGAACAGAAGAAGTAATGAGCGGTGGACCTGTAAGTTGAGTTTCTAGTCTAGGCCTAGTCTGGTTGGTTTCCCTTGCTCCTGATTTTTGTGGATTCAGATCTCGGTTAGCTGTGATGCCAGGGTCCTGTTATCTTCTAGTAGCAGAAGCCAGGCTAGGTCTGTAGTAGTGTTTTCTCTCTCGAGATCTGCTTCTTCGGTCCTGTTGTCTGAGCCGGGAAATCTCGTAGATAGTCTAATGCGATCCACTAGTTACTAGTTACTACAGCTAAGCACTTCTTACTAAAGCTATGCACTAGAGTACTACAGTACTAGAGCACTAGAGCACCAGGAAGAGGAGGGGGAGTTTAGGTGATAACCTCCGCTGCACTAGCTCCAAGAGCTGCCTTAACTAGAGATGGCAGCTGCCCCAACTGCTAGAGATTTTGTAAACAAAACACTAACCAAATCGATAAAGAAAGAAGTGGAAGAGGGAGGAACAAGTAATGCCAGCTGTCTCCCTTATCGAACCAGGGGCGCTACCAGCCCTTAATTGCATTGCCCAACTAGAACTAGAGCTACTAGCTAGAGCCGAAAGACACGCCCTTATTGATTGCCCAACTAGAGCCAGAGCCGTCGAGCCTGCACCATCGACATTGCGCCATTAAAGGCTTTAAGTCAACTAGAGCGAGGAAGGCGAAATCTCAAAAGTCACAATTCTATCTTTTATGCCTGGTTGTATATGCAACTCTTTTCTGAGATCAGGATATTGCGTTGAGTCATGCTTGCCCTGCCCTTAAGGGGGATGAGAATTTAGCTTTCATAATTGCACTACTCCTTACACTCCTTAATGAATGCAACGGAGGCCCATCTGACTATAGCGACTAATGCCTGCAAGCCTTCACCTTGCCTTAGAGCTGTTTACAATCTACCTGATTCCTTCCGTCACTTAGGGTACCACTTCACTAACTAAAATCAATCCGCTACAGAAGCAGGGATCCCATAAGCATTGCCCAATACAAATACCAGACCCTTACCTTACCCGCCGGATACAAAGGGAAGTTCAAGCAGGGACAGGGGATATCGAATCCATACCTTTAAAGACAAAAGGATATCGACACCAAGACGGGATTGATCGATCGCTTTCCGTTCCCTTCCTGTTAGACATGCAGCTGGGGAAAGACTCTTCACTCGATACCCGAAAGTTATAGGCCTTCCCTGACTACGGCAATTACTCAGTGAGAAGCCCCCGCGGGTCAGGCACAGATCCACTGACCCGGGATACCTAGTTCCTTTCACTCACAAGAACAACAACTCACTATACCATAAAAGACTAAAAGAACTAGCCCAGCCTAGATAGTCAGTGTAAGTGGAACGTCACCCCCCTGCTTCGCTTCCCCAAAGGGGGGATGGTCGCAGAGCTCCCTTGTTCCGCTATTTAGATTAAGGAACGACGGTCCATCTACAACCTCGCTAGGCAGGAGAAGCAGGCTAACTACAGTCCCAAACAGGCCCTGCAACTAACCAACCCCGACCCTCACTATTCTATCTTGAGAATTGGCCCTCGACCTGATATACACAATTGGGGCAACCTCATTGGGACCACAGAACCACAGAGCAAATACGCTCAAGAGAGACGTACCGAACTTATGGCCCACCATACTTCCTTGCGAACTGGACTCGCCAGCGCCTCCATCAGCTTTACTGAATCACCTAACCCGGACATTATATGAACATTTACTGACTACGCGCAAGAAGACAAGCAAGGCCACCCGGACCAAACCACACTAAAATAGAATAGAATAGACTCGCTATTAACTAGACTAGACTATACTTACGTACCGGGTGGATGCACTCACTCCTTCTACTGCATCTCCATGACCAAGGACAACGAATCCTTATTAGAAGCGATAAACCGTTGCCCTCCTTGGCGGAACAAAATAACTAAACTACACACACATACAACTGGCTCGCAGTGCCAATCGCACAGTCTTATACGGGGTGGATTATCTGCGTTTCCAATCTTGCGCGTTCACCGGCTGTTACCACTTTCGGTGGCATCTCCAAGGAATGTTTCTGTGCTTAGGAGCCGGTTTCTGCAATACCATCCTGAGAGCCAGAAGTCGTCTTGCAACATCCATCTTATATGACTCCCTTACGAGTGCTCACAGATCCCACACGCATTCTGGGGAGACTTCCTTGAACGGGTCACCAAGTCCTTCTTCCTTACCTTCCGGTTAAACAGGTTGGTGAACAATCCCCTTATTCCGGTCTTGATCGGAGATGACTACACTACATGAGAGAAAGACCTAGCCTGCCTATCAAACCAAGCAACCTAGCTGCCATCATTGGCCATTTCTCTGATCCGTATAAACATTGGGCCAGGCCAGGAAATAGTGGACTAAGGCTTGGTTTCAGTTTTCAGGTTTCGGCGGGTAGATTGAATCTTTTGCTTATCATTCTAGTAGCTCCAGTTGCCGGTAGGCTCGCCTCCCTACCGATGATCGGGAATAGTGGGCAGGATCTTGTTTACCAAAAGACCAATAGTAAAGAGGGCAACCTGCATCTTCCACAAGGACTTTCTGATTAGGTTGAATGCCATCTGCTTTCCTAAAAGCAAGCACTGAGACAAGCAACGCTGACAGAAGGGAATGGATAAGGACTTCCGTTCATAACGGGGGAAGGCTCTTTTGCATATCTCTTATCTTCAAAGAAAGAAGGGGCACGAATCCGGTAAACTATTTTAGGAGTCACTCCTTCATCCGGATTGGAAGATGCCATCTTATCTGCTAATTTCGGCCTTACGCCTGGAAAAACCCTCGCTGGCGGTCAATCACAATCGGGTTAATCCCTCTCGCCAAGTGCCAAAATGGCTAGTTGCCTTTCAAAGCCCGTATTCTGTGCATCTTTCGCTGAGAAGGAATTGGAAGAGACAACAACGGATATTCCCCTAACTGCGCATTCTTCCTTGCAGCTTGCCCTAGTGGAAATGGAAATGGGCAATCAGTCCCTTGCTTCAGGAAAGACTATAATGCCAATTGAAATGGTGAGACACTTTCAGGAAAGCCCGTCTTTTTGGCATCAATCATCAAAAGGGACTCTGTAACAGCTGCTTCTGATTCTATTCCTGAAAAGAGCGCTAATGCCGCAACAGCTTCTGCATATTGGCTAAGCGCAAAATTCCCTGCTTACATGCTTGAAAAATGTCTCTCTTAACTGGCCCAAGGTGCCTAGCGTTCATAGGAAAGGTTGTCAAGACAGACAGTCAGAAATAGCTGCAGGTGTCAAGGCAGGCTACTATAGAGGCATATTATATTCTATGCCATTTCCCTATTTGAGATAGAAGAATAGACAAAGTAAGCAATAAAGACGCGGGAACCTTCCGCCTTTCCTGCTTGCCCTTGTTAATGCCTTGCGACTTGCCTTCCTTCCCTAGTTAAGATTAAGATAGACCCACGCACATGAGGCTAGCTTCCTTGCTAGCACATTCATCTCTATTCTATAAGGGCTTAGTGCTCCGATTGCGCCTTAGGACTAGGACTGATAGGTAAATGCCCCTTACTCTTCCAATGAAGGTGGGTAGGGCTTTTCTTTTGTTTAGGATTGGCAAGAGGATGGCTGCCTCGGCCTCAAAGCTGTTAGAGAATGCGCTCTTATAGGGACGCGAGAGGAATTCCTCGAAGGTAGTACTAAAGGGATGGGGCATTACCGGGTAACTATCAATTTCATAAGAGAAGAGAAGCGCTTAAGCAAAGAAGGTTGACTTGGAAGTTGTTCAGTTAGAGAGAGGACGCCCCAAGCCAATGGTGACCGAAAAGCACCTTTTTTTTGCTTGGGTTCTATCGAACACTTTTAGTGCATCTATTAAGTACATCTACAAGACGATGAAACTACATTAGATTTGTTGTTTCAATTTCATCAGATGTGAAACGATATTCGTCCCTTCGTAGTGGAGCCCTCTCTTGTCGGTGGATAACCTATTTCTGACCAGTCAGTCTTATAAGGAGGTTCGAGCGTAGATCGGTTGGTTTGTCCTCGGCGATAAGCCTACTTTTGAAAGGAGCCAGGAGCCTTTAAGTCAGAAGTGCCGCTGTGCCAGTGGAAATCTACCAGTACCCGTTGAAGTGAAATCCGCTTCAGCATCATCAACAGACGCAGAAGAAATGGACAAAATGTTATTTGCGGACTCGCCTCAGGATGGAGAGGAAGCTACTGTGGAAGAAGGCAGTTGTTCATTGGTTTAAGTTCAATATGAATATGCATCATCAACTGGAGAAGATGAAGATTCCGCTGAAGATGTCGAAGATTTAGAAGTAGAAGATTAATACGAAGATTTCGAAAATGATTAAGACGAATATGTCGAGTTAGAGCACGGATTGAAATTGTTCTTTTACAGTTCCTCCACCGAACTGTAGTACAGAAGGAATAGCCGTGACGCGGATCGTTCGGTCGCCAAGCCCGCCTCTCTCTCTCTCGTTGTTGCGCGCCTTTACTCTACAGAACCAGCATAGCTCGCAGACGAGCACGCTAATGAGGCTCGGAATGAAAAAGCCCTTGGTTGGGGAGGGGAGGAAATCTGTACACGCTTTTCCACCTGGCGAGAAAGAACTCCAGGCGATCCATTAGTGAGGAGTGAGTACGATCCCGTTGTTTGGCGTGGCTCGTTTGAATTTATAAGCAAAGCAGCTGTCACAGTCTAATTACAAAAAATCGTTTGCAAGGCATGGGCTAGGGCATCATAATCCGCTAACTTCTTTTCCTCATTTCGTAAAGTCCTGTCGTACTACGTGAGTCCTCGCCGTTTGAGAGGACCTAACTACCCAGCCCAGTGAGGCCCCTCAATAGTAAGTTGCTGCTACGTTTGCTGCCGTAGGAGGACTAAGGGCCGTCTTTACTTACACAGCCGAAAGATAAGATAAGATGCGCTACTAATGCGGCTCAACCCCCCAACACGCCAATACTCGCAACTGGTCGCACTAAGGAACAATGACTACTGACTACTTGGGCTTAAGGCTAGAAAAAGACATTGGGTGTAATCGCTCTGGTTCGCTCAGATTCTGCTCTTCATTGAGTTGGCTTCTCCGGAGGATCCTCGCTTTGTCTAGACAGCGGTACAAGCAGTCCCCCCGTGGGAAAGACCTATCATAACCTTTATCTTTATATGAACTATACAGACTTTCCGATACAGAAAGAGAAAGAGAAAAATCGCCTACCAAAAGACTTTTTTTCGATCTTCATTCTCTAATGAATATCTCTTTTCCAGTGGATCTTTCTTCTCCAGCGGATCTATATTCTCTGGAAGATCCCCCTTATCCATCGGGAGATCATTATGATAAAATGGGTGGAGAAAATTGAGCAACTACCATTTGCATAGACCAATCCTTGACCTTGATCGAATCCCCCAAGCTCACTCGAAAGCCCTTTTTCGCTCTATAAATGCTTTCGGGTAAATGCGCATTGAATTGCTTAAGAACGCGTATAAGTCGTTCTAACGCGATCTGAGAGGCTTCGTACTGTCCTTGTTGGGCCAGCCGTCTATTACATAATCAAAGTGAATACTGACTTTGCCCTTGTTTACTTTTTTGGGGCTAGCTAACCATAGAGAGGAGAGCCCGTTGAGGAATGGGCATCTGAACCGGGCCAAGCTCTTAGAATGAATGAGTACTTCGGAACGAAAAAAATCCTATTCTTCTTGATGAAATCCTGCCCCTTAGGTTATTCGATTGGAGCTTATCGATCTGAATGATGCTTGCTTAAAAGCTCAGTTTGGAGTCTGCCTTGAACGGACAAGGACAAGTCTGAGCCCGACCATAGAAAGGATAAAGGCTTGCCAGCAGAAATCCTGAGACCCTACCTTAAAGCTAGCTAAGACTTCCGACGAATTTCATTCTTTTATCCGAGCTGACCATTCGTTTCCGAATTCATTTTCAACATGATGTTTCTTCTACTCTTTTCTTTCAATCCTCTTCAGGTAGCTTTGACTTACATTCCGAGTCGTCCCTTTCTGTACCTGCTCCATGATCCCGGTTCAATGTCCTAAAAAAACTTCCTTGAGTCGTTCTGCAAGTGTCCCGACGACCTGACTAACGACCCTGGCTCGTTTGCTACCTTTAGGCAAATATGCTCGTCTGCTGAGCGCATCCGCAACCGCTTTCTACTTAACACCAGATCCCACTCTGCTCAGAACTCTTGCCATCTCGCCGGGACAACTTCTTCTGTGTCGCAAAGTACGTTGTGGCTACTCCTCACCACAAACCTTGCACCCACCCGTAAGCAATGCACTAAAGCTGCAATCTCCTTCTCGTGTGCCGAGTACCTCCGTTCCCGGTCGTTGAGCTTCCGGTTCTTTTGTTTCTTAAAGAAGGGGCCAATCGTTAAGTTCCTTCCTTGTTTAGTAAATTAAATAAGTATAAAAAAGTATAAGGGTTACTGCTTAGTTGTTTGTAAGATAGAATGGATTAAGATTGATTGTGAGTTCGGAACCAGTGCTACTAGATAGAAAGCAGCGATAAATACCTGCGTTGCGTGCCCCCAATCCGAGTTCGAGCCAGACTTAGAGCTAGGATCCGATAGAGAGGGACGGAGAGGCTGGAAAACTCCAGGTCTGGTCTGAGCCTCGGTCCCTCTTCTCTGTCCTCCGATCCTCCCCCGTCCTCCCTCTGCTGTCATTCTCTTCCTGGGTCCGTCTCTTGCCTTCCCTCTTCTCTTCACTGGCTCTGATCTCATCAGACTCGTATCCTGCCTCTCTTTCCTCGGTCTCGGTGCTCGGTCCAGGAGAAGAGAAAGACTCGGATCCAAGGCGACTCGGAGGGAAAAAGACTGGTATCCTAGCTCCATTTCAAGCCTAAGCTCTCCCTCCGCTTCTCGATCCCCAGCTTCCGCTGCTAAGCAACCATCTTCTCTCTCTTCGTCTCCCACTCCTTCTCCCATCACTGGGTATTGGACACCAAGAGGCAGGTACTGAACCCCGAGAGTGAAGGCGATTAACCACAAGTGTTATCACGTATCTAATGTCCATTGACCCACCTTCAAATTGGGTGGGAGATATGAGGCCACCGGAACCAATCCATCTTCTATATACGCAACCTCTGAGATACAAGGAAGATCCATGTCACACAAAAGCTTAGAGATACTCGTGAATGCAAGCTTCCTACGTGGGATGAAATGCGTTGGATGGGTAATCCTGCTTAGATTGCTGGCAAAGAAAAATATCTCCAGAATTATCCTCTTATTCATTGAGGGCCTGAAACATTTCCTTTGAGAAAGTCTCCAGGCGTGGAATCGTAGACCAAGGAAAACGTCATAACACAGGATGGCCATTAAGTTTTCTTTGATCAACGTTCCAGGTTCAGACAATCTTTTCGACGAGCGGACGAGAACTTCCCTAATAGAGGTCGAATGAACCACCCCCTCATACGGATTTATGGCAACCAAGACTACAACCTTCGGAGAACAGATTTCGAAGGAGTTGAAGAACTTGAGAATTGGGTTAGGACCCTTCAAGAGGAAGCTTGCAACTTTATTAATCATGGACTGCCCAACATTCTTATCGAAATCAACCTTTTTAGTATGCCTCTTTTACTGATCAGGTATCTGTCCCCCAGAGCAGTCAAAGCGAGCAGGCGAAGCAGTCGGGGTAGTATTTACAGAGCAATCCGAAGCGGGCCAGGGCGGTGAGCCTTCAGTAAGCAGGCTGTGACAAAGAAGATGTTGCGAACATAGCTAATTACTGAGCATCGGCTCTGTCCAAAAAGCCAACCACATGGTCTTCAGTGACGAAGGCGAATCAGTGATCAGTTGCGAATTGAGATTGCTACTATGAGAGCTAAGCAACTCTTTCTCTACTGAGAAAAGCTTCAAGACTGCTGCTCTGATCCCGCAGGTCTTTTAGACTATATAAGTATTTGGATTGGAGTCTGCTCCTTCTACCCAGCCGCTCGGAATACCTTATTATAGTTTCAAAAGCACTTCTCCGACTACTTCAGTTTCAGCTCCGACGAAGGCCTCGTTTACCACAAAATAGTGACCCAGACTCGAGATCCATCTCCATTCCAGCTTTGACTCCTGTGGTGACAGAGGCGTAGTAAGAAGGTTCGTTTTTTATTCAGTTATCGATCCGCTATTCCAACCCCGGCCCTGAACCGCACTGATTACTCCTCTTCATTCACACGAACTCGTGTCGGGAGCACCTACTTATTCCGCTGATGAGTGATAGCTATTACAGAACCTCGCGGTGGGGGTGGAGGAAGTCCGGAAACAACAGGAAGAGATTCATCAGTAGCATATCAATATCAAGCCTCAACATAACCACACCACCAGTGAGAGAGGGGGGTGGCGGGATCCCTAAGCCATAAGCAGCAGAGGTAGAAGGAAAGACAGGAGCAATGGGAAAGACAGGACTAGTCGATGAAGTTAAAGTTAAAGATAAAGAAGCTGGAAAAAGGGTCGAGCTTGTTCCAGTTTCAGCAGACCTAGTCGCAGAAGAAATCAGTCCCTGCAGCTCCACCTCTGATTGATTCCAATGTTTAAGAGCAAGTCCCAATCTTACAAAAAGCTCAGTTCCGAGATTCGGATCTCTTCCTGGAATAGGTGCTCCGGCATAATTACTAGAAGTGGTGTTCCCGCATTAGTCAGTCTTCCAAGAAGCGATGATCCAGAAAGAGTCTTCCTACTTTTTTTTTTCATCATGTGATTGACAGATGGTAGCTCTCAAAACCCGGCCTAACTCATGAACCAGCTCCTTCCCATGCTTCGGTGCAGCAGATCCCTTGACTTTGTTGACTGAGAAAGAGCCTTTCTTTTTTCAACTCAGTCGCTGCTAATGTGCGTGCCTCTTGTTCACAGGGTCAAAGTCTCTGCCGGGCTGAAAGTGCCCGGGATCCTTTACGGCAAAGACAACCACCACATAGGCAGATTTCTCTCTCCTCCCCCCGCCTCTGCGGCTCTTGCCTCTACGGGATCAACTTATTCTGATCTAGGATCCTTGGGGTAACTAAGTCCATTCAATACGTTTTCTAAGGATGAAACTGGGCCCAGGAAGAAGATGAAAATCTAACTGGAAATAGTCACCGTTCTAAGACAGTGATCGGTAGTGAGTGACCAACTCTGCGTCGGGCACGAACAAAGTTAGCTCCTCTGTTCAAATCAAGGGGCAAGTACCAAAAGACTGGGACAATAGCCTCTGGCAAAGCAGCTATCTTTTTAGTTGTAAATTGGAGGCGGAACGGGTAGAGCGAACAACTAAGCCATTGACTAATTAAAGACCAATGCAACACCTATCAGATTTCATACACATGCGGCCAAGAAGCAAATATAGGACTAAGCAAGGGGGAGTGGAAATGAAGCAAATAAACAAAGCGGGGAAGGGCCTGACGAGAATAGGGGAGTTTTTTTGTTGTTGGGAAAGGTTTTCTGCTGGTGAAATGGTTGCTGCAACAACTAAGGTAAGGGCCAGAACTCTGGTTCCCTCTGTACGGTCTAGAATCAGCTACCAGTTCAGACCTCTCTGAAATAATCATTACTCATAGCACGACGACTTGCTTCACCCCTCATGTAATTGTAAACAGATTCCAAGGAAGGTAAAGTATAAGAAACAATAGCCCGCCCCTTTTAGAAGGCTAGGCTTTCGTGGAAGGGAATTAGAGCAAATTCATTAACTTAGCCCCCGTGCGGTCTATAACAACCTAGCTACTAGGCAAGAAGAGAAAGAAAGCTTCCTACTAGCTAGTAGTCCTATCCGATTGTTGACTAGAAGGTAATAGAAGACGATAAAACGATAAGACGATAACTTATCGTCTGCTACCTCTTTTAGATCGTACCCAAGCCCGCCTCCACTTCTTTATTAGAAAGAGAAAGAGGTGCGTGCTATATGAAACTTCAGCCTTGAGTTGGTGAGGTTGGTTCATCGGCCGAGTCAATCCAGTTGCCCGAGCAGATCCAGACTGAGTTACAGTAGAGCATATAGTAGTTTCTCTAGTAGCATGAGTAGTTATACTACCCATACCCAGTTTACGCTGTTCATGATTAAAATAGGGGTGATCGAGACCCGAACCCAAAGCAAAGAGTTCAGTCGTTAGCGTAACGAGACGTCTCTTAGTAGTTTACGAGTAGGCGGATCAATATCCGGAACCTATGAATATGGATCCATAGCCTACAGCAGCATAGACATCATCTTAGCCGGATCGATAGACAGATTCCTTCATGATCTAGAGCCATACCCTTTTTAGCATCCCTTCGCCCAGCTCCATACATAGATTCACTAGTTACTTTAGCTTGGTTCCACAAGTCAGGTGCAGATTTGATAGTGACAGAAGCAAGGGCAGCACCAGGTCGAGAGCTTGAAGCAGCTCAGAACAGCGCACGCAAGCAACTGAACCGAACCTTCAGTCTGAACTCCCTAGATCGGTCAGTCAGGAAGATCACAAACAAAGCAGTGGAATAAGACTGCATGGATATCAGAGTCAGCAACAACAATTTCATTGTTGCCTCACATCGGATGAAACAACTTCTGATTCTGCTACATGAAATTAGAATACTAAAGTTATAGGCCTTTTCTGTGGGCAATAAGAGGCTATTCCTTAAAGAGTGAATAGCCTCCCCCTACCCCCAGTTTACCAAACCATCAATACCTCGTATAGTGTAATGACATGAGCTTTACTTCCTTGTTGTGTGTGTGCTGTGTTTTCTTGCTTTCTAAGGTATCGACTTGCCGGGCTGAGCCATAGAGACGGGCGAGTGCATTTGAGTAGTTTGGATAGTTAAAGGAATTTCTTTTACTTTTTCAGTTCCTCAGGGCCTTACGAGATTAATTTGAGCCATTAAGAGGATCTCTATATTACATCGCTCACCACTTCCTACTGTTGCAGATGCAGTCTGTCTTTGCTGTTAGTCTACAGTTTCAGTCTCCTTCTGTGCCTTCGACTACCAGATCCAATCGAAGGATTGCCAAAGATGAGTGCGCTTACTGCCATCAGACGGGACATTGGAAGGCGAATTGTGCTAAAAAACTTATGAATGAGCAAAATCAGTTGAATGGTATGAGTCATGGATCCTCTCAGCAGACACTCCGAGATCCACTGCAGCTTTGTCCACCCTATCTTTAACATCAGACATTGATCAGCCTGCTACTTCTGGAAGTGTCACCCCCGAGATGGTTCAGTCTATGATTACGCAACAGTTCTAGCAGTGACTTGGTTCTTCTGTTGGACCTCTGCCTACAAGTGCCGCTGCCATGTCTGCTTCTGATACAGGTGTGTTTTGTTCTTCACCATCGGTCCTCCTCTTCTTGGATTTTGGATTCCGGTGCATCTCATCACATGACATCTGATTCTTTTAATCAATTGCTCTCGTCTATTCCTTTTTCCATTCATACTGCAGATGGATCCCCTATGACAGTTAATCAAATCGGATCCATCACTACTGGCTGTCTTTCGGTCCCTAATGTTTTTCATGTTCCTCGTCTATCACTCAAAAACTTTCTTTTAGTCAGATTAAAGATTCAGGATGTGATGTTATTTTCTCCTCCTCTGGCTGTATTGTGCAGGATCGGCATTCAAGGAAGTTGATTGGGACAGGGCGTAGAGAGGGGGGGCTTTACGTGCTGGAGCATCTGGATATTCCTCCCTAACTTTCTAGAGTTCATTCCTCTGCTTTATCTGCATTTCATTTGAATAAGCAATCTTCATTATTGTATTTGTTTTGTGGCATTCTAGATTAGGGCATGTTTCTAGTTCTCGTTTGAAGTACATGTTATCTGCTGGTTTACTGGGTAGTGTTCCATATTCTGAAATATCTGATTGCAAGGGCTGTAAGCTAGCTAAGTTTTCTGCACTTCCGTTTCATAAAAGTACTACTGTGTCTTCTGCTCCATTTGATCTTATTCATTCTGATGTGTGGGGTCAAGCCCCGTTGCCAACCAAAAACATCAAAAAAGTTTCCAAACTTGAAATACATCCCGGCGCTTTGCCAGACGGTAAATTGGTGACAAACGCACCCGAGGTCATGAACCCGTACGCTGATCAGGGGGATGTTTAAAGGCGATGTCTGCGAGGCTGGAGACCCAGTCTCCGAACTTCGACAACTTCTTGAAAAGCATGAAGAGAAGTCCAGCATCACTTCCGACGACTTCCAATCTTTTAATCTCGGGTCCGATGATGATCCTAAGCTGGTCCGCATAGGCAAAGCTCTATCCACGTCAGAAAAGCAGGCATTCACCAGTTTCCTCAAGGACAGGGTTCATTGTTTCGCCTTTTCGTACGAAGACATGCCGGGATTAGACTCAAATCTGGTCGAACACAAGCTTCCCATAAAACCCGGTGCTCAGCCCGTCAAGGCAAGGCCGATATGTTTCGTAGCAGCCAAGGATGAGTTCGATCCATTAGGTTCTTCAATTTGTTTAGAAAAGAAACGAGAGACAAGAAAACATCTTTGATTACGATTAAAAGGAACAATCTCAAATAGACCAAGATCCAATTTCGGGTCATTTCTTGGTGAACATGATCTGCCATAATCTCTTCGATCCCTTCATTGATGTGCCAGAATAAAGAGAGATTTGGTAGGAAAGTGGAAGATACTTTTTTGTATATGATAATCAAAGGGAGTGGGAAAGCTGCAGTAATTCTTTGGAAAAGCCCGATTCTCTTTGTCTTCGAGCTTTCATTCCTCAATCCACTCTTTCCTTCCTTCATATACCTCCCCACCAATAGATAGAGACAAATGGGAATAACCGAACCACGTCTACAAAATGCCAGTACCATGCAGCTGCTTCAAAGCCAACGTGATGCTCCTTGGTCAGATGACCAAGATATTGGCGAATACCACATATGATCAAGAAAAGAGTACCTATAATCACATGAAAACCATGAAAGCCTGTTGCTAAGAAAAAGGTAGAACCATAAATACTATCCGAAATAGTGGAGGGTGCTTGATAATATTCCATTCCTTGAAAGCCAGTGAATACTAGAGCCAGTAAAACGGTAGCTACTAAAGCATAAACAGCTCGTTTTTCCTTCCCCGCGAGTATAGCATGATGAGCCCAAGTTACGGCAGCTCCGGATGAAAGGAGAATAGGGGTATTAAGAAAAGGGATTTCCCAAGGATCTAAAACCCAAATCCCTTTTGGGGGCCAAATACCTCCGATCTCTACCGTAGGTGCCAAAGAAGAATGAAAAAAAGCCCAAAAAAAAGCAAAAAAGAACATAACCTCCGATACGATGAACAGAATAAAACCGTATCGAAGTCCTAATTGTACGACTTTGGTATGATGTCCTTCCAACGTGGATTCACGTAGAACATCGCGCCACCATACGAACATGGTATATAGGATAAATATGAGGCCCAAACTGAGAAGTGTTGCACCCCCTTGAAATGAGTGCATGTACATCACACCTCCTACGGTGGTTGCCAAAGCTCCGAGTGAACCCGAAATAGGCCATGGACTTGGATCTACCAAATGATAAGAATGCCTCTGAGATTCAATCATAAACCATTTTGCCTCGGTTGTATGTAAACCCCCCCTTCACCCCCACCCCCTAAAGTGGTAAAGAAGGGCTCTTTGGGGTCTAATTTTCTTTCTATCTGACAGGACAAAGAAATAGGAAGGGATGGTTCTTTCATTGCATTGATAGAAGTCTAACTAGAAAAAGATCTCTCTATTACTTTGAGAAGAGAATCGTTGGCTTGACCAACGAACTACGTGGGAAAATGGACCTTCTTTCTTTGATTTTCAGCAAGCATTTTGATTTTGGAAAGTAACAATTCCATTCAGTTGAAGGTAACCCTGATCACACTTTGCCTTCGCCTACCGTGAAAGAAAGTCTCCTCACGATAGGACCTCCCAGCTCCCGAATGTCTTTCTTTTCTATCAATCGAGAGAGGTACAACCAAATTGTGAGTCTTATAGGCCTAGTACTCGACGACGAAATTCTTCGTCAGTAAAGTAGGAATAAAAGTCCCTATATATAGAGGCTCGGGTGCCATTTTGTTCGATATCGTGAAGAAATTGGTTTAGAGAGCCTTCCAAAATATTACGTTGGAAGGGATAGCGCATCGAACTGACGCTTTGAACTTGATCTTCGATAAAGTCATAAGCTGACTTTCGAATATCCCTGTAAGGAGACCACTGTAAAATGGATTCTAAGCTGGGCTCGGATATCATCTGATTAAAAAGGTGTTCTTGCAAACGGCTTTTTAATAGCATGATTTGTACTTCATGAAGTTCACGGGCGATCGCTCCCCGATAATGATTTACATTCAAAGCTGTTTCCAAAGTCTCTCTTACCTCCTGCTCATATTCGCCATTATTAAGTTGAGTGGGTAGTCCATAACTAAGTTGGCTTTCGAGACTCCGTATAAGCGAAAAGAGCTGCCTTTCCGCGTCTGCGTTTTGCGCTCGATAATTGGCAAGGGCCGTCGCGGAGTCAGGTTCAGGTTCCAGGAGAACGTTGATACCAAAGGTATCTTCGGTCCAGCTAGAGTCATAATAAGAGAAATCAAAAAAAATAAATATAAATCGTACAAGGACCCCACAAACGAGAAAAAAGTAAATTCTAGAAACGAGAAAAAAGTAAATTCTAGAAACGAGAAAAAAGTAAATTCTAGTCATTTTTTTATTAAAATTCTTCCTTGGCCGTGTAGAACATGGATTAGCATTATGTCATTCCTACAAGTGATCCCCCATCCAGGATTGGAAGAAGTGCTATATGAGGACTTCGAGATCAAATAGAATATGTTTCTTTCCATTCCTCGTGAGCCACTTATTTCTCCGAAACAAGAGATCAAAGTGATTTTCCTCCTTTTTCCCAATAAGTCGACGGCGTTACACCATTGGGATACTTCGAATAAACTAGAGTACATATAGGATACACCGGTGCTAAAACCTTTTCTCAAGATATCTTCCAAACTGTTGGGGTCGTTGCGGGGCATCAAATAATTGTTCCCCCGGTGTGAAACCAGTCGGTTCCGTAGTTTTAGAATTCTGCTGATCCCAAGTACTCCATCTCCATCATTGCATATGGGAATATAGAAAGTAAAGAAGAAAAGACAGAACCAGAAGAATTGTGTAAAATAAGTGAATTTATCCAGTTGAGGCATGATAGATTGAGATTCAAAAAGATTCAAAAATCATTATCAGAGAGGGGCCCCTTAGGAAGCGGGGCTTCTTTACCAGGGGTAGGGAAAGGGACCGATTCGATCCTGACGAGAAGGGAGTTCCACCTTATCCTCTTAGGTGGAGTCCCCGTCGCCTTTCTCTTTCTTGGGCGACGGAGGAAGAGGTTTGAGTTTCACCCCCTTCAGCCAACTATACGAGAATTCATGGAGTACCCCCCCCTTTAAATTCTCTTTGAAGAGAATTTCCAGCACAGAGGGGTACCGCCGGAAAAGAAAGACCGAAAGACTGGGACGGAAAACAAAACGGAATGTACCGGATTTTTAGCACGTGCAACCATCAAACCAGAGACCAAAGCAAGGCTCGACAAAAGAAAAAGAGAAAATATCTATTTTGGAAAATATTGATATATGAGGGGTTTAATAAGTTTTTGATCTTCCTTTAGTTTGTCCCTCCATTCCCGGAGGCTTTCGACATCAGTTTCCGCGGAGATGTCTAAGTCGTAGTGTAAGATGTTCTCCGCGGCACTGGAATATAGTTCTGCTATTTCCGGAAAGGACCGCTGCACCCCCAGCGGCGACCTCTTTGGAAATTGGTGGAGAACTATATTTCTAATTTCGTTGAAAAGTTCCGCACGTTCGGGAGCGGGGTGGGCAACTTCTGCTGCCGGTGCTGGCGCCTGCGGAAGGGCCTCTTGAGCCGCCCCTGGGGAAGCGACTGGAAGCACAGGTTCCGGTTGATTCACAGAACCGCTATCCGTGTCGTTCTCGGGAAAAGGCTCGAGTAGCACCCGCTCCTCGAAGGAAGCCTTCCCCGTCCATGAGGTCGAGCCGGAACCTCCCGAAGAGGCCATCATGAGAGGGCCTTGGCCTTCCTCGGCAGGGAAAAGGGAAAAAATCTCACTGCACTGACCATAGTAAACTCCTTCTCGTTGTACCAAAATAGAGATCTGATTTAAACGACCAAGTACAGCATCACATTTGACACCTGAGGAAGGTACAGCCCAACTATGAGGTACATCAGCTGATGTTACAATAATACGTAGATGTGATTGACCCAATTCTAGATCATCTTCTGGAATCGTATAACTGTCAAAAGTGAGTGACTGTTCATCGGAACTGTTATAGTCTGAATACTCATAAGTCCGATACCATTGATGTCCAATAGCTTTGATAGTAATTGCTGGATCTACTACTACCTCGTCCATTGAGTATAACAGAGCAAATGATGGTATAGCGATGAACATCGGGATGATACTAGGAAAGATGGTCCGAAGAATCTCGATAGTAGTTCCATGAACAATCCTTTGCGGGATTGGATTCTTTTGATAATGGAAATGCCATAAAGCGCGAACCAAGATCCATAATACGAAAACCAAAATCAGAATGAGGAAGAAAAAGATATCGTGATGTAAGTCTATTATTCCTTGCATCATAGGTGTTGCTGCGTCTTGAGATCCTAATTGCCACGGTTCCGCTGCATCACAAGGAGCAATTGTGAGGAATAACCATTCTAGAACAATCATTTGCTTTGCTTCAGTTGTTGACTGCTCCGCTCTCCCCAAAACGAAGAGAGACTTTTCTTAAATGGACCTGATTGAACCAGGAAAGGCATGGGAGTTTTTGGGCGTGTCATCTCAAAGCGAGATTTTTTTCTATATGTAATTGTCTGTACGATCGAAAGACAAGATCAATCATTTAGTCTAGTCAAAAAGGATCTATTATATGCGAATTCCTTGGCATCTATAAAGATGCGCTATCGGTGACTCGATTCTTTCTCTTTATTTCCCTGTAACCAAGTTCAACTGACTTGGAATGCTAACCTAACCGGATTGGAATACTGGACAGCTTCTTCGAAAGCTAAGGAACAGCTAAGGTACGGGCTTGGAATGATAACAAAGAATTCGACTTTACATCGTCCTGACACACCCATGGCAGTCACTGAATTACCTAGAAAAAAAAGGGCTATCTGTCAGGCAAGAAATCCACATTGACCGACAAGAATGTCTCAACCCAGTCTAGAATCGTCGATTTTGGCCTGATCTTCTGATTGACAACCAGCCTTACTTTCTAAGAAAAAGTCCCTTAGGGAATGGTCTTATCTGGCTTTAGACTCCTCTCAACGACACAAGGGACAAGGTTATGAAAGAGTTTGCCTAAGAAGCTGAAGGGCCCATGCCGCAGCACAGCGCTAAAAGCCTTTCGACTCACCACCCATGGGATGGCTGGCTTCACTTTAAAGCAGGAACAGAACGTCAGTTGACAACCTTAAGCTTCTACTACTACAGACCTATCCTTCCTACTTAACGGCAGCTAAAGAGTGTGACACTCGAATCCAATCATCTAAGGAGTCAATACCCTTCTTCGCTTCACTGAACAATCCCGGGACAGGCGTAGTGCATCCTTTAAAGAAGAATCAGCCGAAGAATCAACTACGAGACTGTGGCTTTGATGCCGGACTCCCCATTCCCTTAATGAAGAGAGGGACTCTTCTATTCATCTCTAATGTTCTGGCTAATCCCCTCTCTTAGTCATAGGGGGACTTCTTCTCGCTCATCAAGAAATCTCCTATAGTTGGAAGTGGCAGGTGTATCTCCAACTCTTTCTTTTCCCGCTAGCGCTACTGTTGCTTTTGTGCCAGCTGTCTTTCTTTCCCCTGTCCTGGGACTTTCTCGCTCTGGTTTCATGTCCCCCATTCAATGCTTTCAGTTTGGTTGTTGAAGAAAGTCAAAGTTATCCAGTCTTTCCTTTGCTTTGGCGGAGTAGAGTCCTATTAATCTATCAATAGAAGGTTAGAAGAACTACAGAATGTTATCCTGTGCTTTCCTTTTTGGCTTTAGGCTCCTGTTATCCCGTACTCAATTCCCTTAATGATGGTCGGGACTCTTCACTCTTTCTCTCCTCTCCAACCAGTCGAAAGGACGATTTGCCTTTTCTCTGTTTGCTTTGGCTAGATATGTCCTTTCAAGGGCAGCTCTTTCCTTTCCCTTCCTGACCTTGGGACTGGCTAGCGCCTTTTATGAACTCTGATCCCTAATCTCTCAATCTCGTATATCATCTTTTCTTTCTTTCTTCTAGCTCTAGCTTTTTCAAATCCCTATCGTCCAATAACGTAGATAAGGTCACAGCTCGTGCATCTTCTTATTACTACTAGTCTCCTCCTTGCCATCTTTGTCGCTGCTTTCCTCTTGTTTTTGTTACTCTGATCCCGATGTTGTGAGAGTGGCTTTTGCCTAAGCAAAAAGTACACTATAGAGATAGGGGCAGGCCCACTTCGATTTGCCTAGGGGTGTAGATTCATCACCCATCCCTAGCTGCTTTAAGAGATTACTAGCTATCGGCTCAAAGAAATTAGATAGAATAGTAGGATTCGCCTGCCCTTTTGTACTTTCTCTTCAACCACTTTAGCTGCTTCTGAATTCATTTATTAGCCTTAGGTCCCAACCAACAAGCAACTCCTGAGCGCACTGGCGCGAAAGCCGTTGTGAACAAGCAACTCCTGAGCAGCACTACCGCGAAAGCCGTTACGCGTTAGCGCATACGTTTTCTTGGTGCTTCTGATCTTTTCTTTTCACTTGCAGATACTTCGCTTGGGGAACAGACAGACTTCTGATTACTTGAATCTCGGGGTAAACTAACTCTTACTTCACTCCAATTGAATTGACTTCCTTCAGTCACTTCCTTGCTTGCTCTTTTCTTCTACTTGCTTGCCCGCGCTTGCTTGCCTCTTCATGGTCGCCTACACGCTCAAACCTGCTCCTTTCTAGTCTAGTCTAGTCTAGAATCAACACCAAACAAAGCTTCACCTTAACTACGTACAAGATACCTGTGAAAGCCCTGACCGTGGTGGACGCATGCACTCGCAACACAAAAGTCAAGCGAAAGATGCCCCTCCATATGATGGCTTCCTATTCCTATACCGTACACTAGCAGCATACAGAGCCGGTTCCCCGATACAACATTGAATCTGATATACTTTTTAGAAAAAGGATTACAATCAGGCTATTCCTGTCGTAAAAGCCAATCAAAAAAGAAGCAGTTTTACTCAAGAAAAGCTGCCAAGTAGGAGAAGCAGCCAAGGAAGGAACCCAAGCTAACGCAACTCTCCGCAAACTAGCTGCAGTTGAAGGCGCTTCGACTTGAGAGGAAGAAGTGGAGAAGGAAGCGACAAGTTCCTCGGATAGGCACGGCACCACCCATGAGGGGTCCGAAACGACGCTTTCTCCGGGCAGAGGTCTAGCTCAATTTTCTTAGCAATGCCGATACTGCATATCGCGCATGCCATTGATTCTGATAAACATCACAGAAAACTTCAAACTTCTGACGGTCAGAGCCCCTTTCTAATAAAGTTTCGTCTCTTCTTTCCCCATTTACAGGGGATTGACTAACCCCACGGATATGTTGTCACATTTAGCTCAGCCTGTTATAGCGAGCAAGCAAAGCCTACTTCTACTTTGTTGGAGAGAAATCCTGCCCCTAATGCTATTTGATCAGCGGATCATAAATGAGCCCAGCTTCGCTAAACTCGCACCGACTGCGGGTAGCTCTTCACGAAAGATTGTTGGCATGCCTCCCATAAGAAGGCTGATAAGGAAACCTATGAGACCGCGTTGTTCTAATGTTTTTCCTAAAGAGCAATCGATTACTATACTAGTGCATGCAAACAGAAATCTTAGAGCACCTTGATCCTATTGAAAAGAAAGGGCTCGGGCGAGAAGGCCGGCGGGGTCAGAAGAGTTCAGAGAAGGTTGGATCCGGGAAGGCTTAAGCCGATACCGAGGGTTTTGAAACCGATCGATATGCAGACGCAGCAAAAGCAAATGAATTCGATTCCTCAATCAAGGTAAGGTGATTTGAGAAGCTATCGAAACTATTCCGAAGTTGATGATTTCGTTCTAGCTAGGGCAATAGCAGGGAAAGAGAGAAGTTCACGCTCTCCAACTAAGAAGCACTCACCTCCTAATAGAAGAGATAACGTAAGGAAGAAAGACTAGCAGATGCGGACGATGTAAGCGGTCGATCAATTGAGACTACTTATAGTCCGCTAACTAGGGGAAAGAGAAGAACTACTATGAAAGGGATCTTCTTATAATACAAGAGGACGATACAACTACTACCTATATTAATTGCTTTCACTTGCAGTGAAGAATCTTGCTGTATCTCAGGCTGCGCTTCACTGGCCTTAACGGTATCTGGCTGTCACTCTTTCACTTGAGCATGGAACTCTCTGTTTTCAGCGACAGGAGAGGGCGCAGCCGTCTTCTTGTCGATACTACGCCGCAGGATCTGATCCCTAATTCGTATTAATACGGTTAACCCTATGCTTCGGGCACTCCGAATCATCATGATCACCCAGTCCCAACCACTGGCACATCAACAGGGCTGGTGGCTTATCGGGACAGTCTTTCTAAAATGTCCCCATTGTTTGCATTGCAAGCACTGAACGATCGGACGACCCTGCGGATCTCGGGCAATCTGTTGTCGTTGCGTTTGTCGCAGGTCTCCCCCTTTCTGATTCTGGCGGGTTTCCTATCCTACTTATAGTGATTCTGTTTGCTATAAGGTCCTTGTACAGACGTTTGGTACGTCCTTTGATCGCGGTTCCGTCGAGTTTTCTCAACATACAATCGTCGGTAACATGGTCTTCCGACAAATATGACATAACTTTTTGTTTTCACAAGACAAGAAGAATTCTTGTAAAGGCGGAGCTAAAGTCCGTGCTTTCAAGTATTGACGATTTAGTACATTCTGAAGCAACCAAGTGATGGTAACATAGACAGGTACCTGAGATTTAATAGAATGTAGGTTCAAGATCTGATCTTGGAAAGGGGGTGAGAGCCATGCTTCCTGCAAAAGACGAAGATGATCAATGAAACCCTCTCTGACTGGAAGCTACTATTCTATTAAGGAGGAGTCAGTCACACCATCGATTCCAGGTGCTTTAAAGCAAGTACACCCTAGAAAAGTGTTTCATATATTAGCTCGTCTTATGATGAATCCATTTGACTGATGATCAAACTACCGGCTCACTACGTACCTACTTTGATGTTTCGTCGGTCTTTTTTTTCCCCTTCCCTTGAAGCGTACACGAGTTTATGTACTAGCCCCAGTGTACATAGCAACTAGAATGAGTGGTCAAATCCTTTTGTGGAGTCTTTCACAATTGGAGGAATTGCGTTTCAGCTTTCTAAATAGAAATAGGAAGAAAGGGGAAGTTTCAGTCCTTGGTATCCCATTCCAAACATTTGAGTGCTTTTGGCCTTTCTAAGATAGAGATGTCCGCTCGCACTTTAGATCTTCACCTGGGTCCCAACTAGACGTTCACCCGCTGACATGCCTTCTTTGGACGAGATGATGGTATATGATATATAGGAACCCTGCGTCATCAGGACAACTTTGCCTGCTGCTTTATCTCCTCCTTCCTTTTGATTATTGGGTACGACCTGGGGTCTTTTCTTTCTCCCTTTTAGGGATAGGGAGCCGAGCCCGCGTCTTGACGATCTTTGCAGCGGATAGCGGAATGGCTTGGCTTTAGGTGTTTCATACATGGCTAGGACTGTAGTCTCAAATTGACGACTTACTTGAAGTGGCCTATAGCTGATTTCTAATTCCCATATTAAGAATGAGCGATGAGAGTTTCTGTCTTTTCTACACGAATCGGGTGAGGTACTTTGTCATGATCTCCCACTTGCTGCTTGTCATTTTGGGTATGCTAAATCTAGAAGAGAAAGAATTCTGGTAGTATTTGCTGAGCTTTAGATCGTTTCTTATCAACCAATCTACATTCATCACACGAAGCTTTAGCTGTAAAATACCCCTATGATTATAGTCCCTCTTATGAGATAAATACAAATATCTTATGATTATTTCTTTATCTCTAATAACTCTTAATAAAGAAGCTTCATGTACCTGTTACATACCAGACTTGTGAGCTTAAGAGAAACTCCCCGGAAAGCCGGTAATCTCTAGTTGATAATAGTGACGGGTTCCTATTATAGCGTAGAGAGAACTATTACACAAGGTAGGCATAAAACAACGGGAGTATCTCTAAAAGCCATCCATTAAGAAAGCCCCGCTCACTAAGGGGCCCCTCTCTGATAACGAAGGATTTCTAGTTCTAGTTTATATTATGTTCAGTATACACATGCGGTTGGGGGTGGGGAGAGTAAACAGTATGTTGTTTTATTGTCATCCTGCAGTTCACTATATTGAAGGAATGTCTAAAAAGAATGGTAGATCTGTTCACAATATTTCAGGAATGTCATCAAAGAATGGAATGAGAGTAACCAAAAAAGGTATGTTGTGTCATACTACAGTTCACTATATTTCAGGAATGTCATCAAAGAATAGATTATTCATGTCATCAAAGAATGGTAGATCTGTTCACAATATTTCAGGAATGTTGGCTAAGAGGTATTATTCATCTAATAATGAGAATTATTGTTCGTTGAACAAACTAACTCATTTTATTGAAGATACTTATAATGAAATTCTAATGAAGGATCCTGAATTAAAGTTTTTTTTGTCAATTCAAGATATGAGAGACATTAATAAACAAATTATGGAAGGGAAATACACTTTCTCACCGCTTCGAGCTAGATTTTTCGATAAAACCAATGAAAATGAAATATTAGAGAATTTGATTCTCAAATTGAATGTGTTGTCAAAACATTATATCAATAATAAAAAAGATACATTTATAGGAATATTTCCTACATTGGGTGATACCTTTGTGCTAATAGGACTCGGGCGAATGCTAAATCTTCATATTATGAAGAAAAACCTTTTCATAGATAGTTCTATGGGTTTAAAAGTTCATCCTAAATTTTATTGGGATAAAGTGAGTACTAAAGGTCCAGTCTTAAGGCTTTCTAAATTAGACCTAACAAATTCAATGAAAATAATAGATCGAAGTAATCTTTTGTCTAAGCTTTCCCATATTGTTATGAATGGTGAAATTATGTCTCTAATTGAGAAATACCTGTATTTACCTATCATGCTAGATGAAAATAGTTCCATAGACTTAACTAAAAATATAAATTGTAATATTCCAACAGCGGGTCTTATTTCGAGTGTACTATTTAATTTTGAATTAATAGAGCTAGATAAAGAGTTTCGACGTGTATTCCCACAATTAGACTATCTAAGATATCTTCATGAAGTTTTAGTCTTTTTTCCCTCTACTGAATTATCAAGAATATCCTTTGATATCTTCAGAGAAAAACTTTTAGACTTATTTCGAAAACTCAATTTGGAAGGAAAAATAATACCTATTGAACAAGGAAGTCCATTTGTGCCTTGTTATTATGGTGAAATTAGTCTCAGCCGAGACGGGGAAATTATTCTAATGACAGAACCACTATAAAAGAAAAGAATAATTATGCTATCTTTATTTAATAAATATACATCAGGTAACCCTGAAATCCGAATAAAGACTAATAGTCATGTATTTTGTTGGTACAAATATCCTTATCAAGGAAGGAGACTTATAAAGAAGTACACGATAGGACCATGGATGCCCTTAAAGGTAAATCCATGCGACCTACCTTTCAATATAGACTCTAGTAGGATTCCTCGTAAAATCATGGGGTTGTCCGAATTACTTTCTCAAGATAGTCGAATCATTTCCTTCAAACTTAGCGATGCTGTAATCTATTCACTTTTGCATGATATCAGGTTTGTTTCATTATTGTGTCTGATCTTGGGATTCACCGTCTGGTGGTCTTTGGTACCCTATGAGATGATAAATCATCCTGGAGTTCTCTCCTCTCCGGACATAGGAAATATAGTTAGAGTCACACGGGACACTTTCGAGAACCATGTTTGCAGTCTTCATCAGACTCCCACACCCTGTGATTGTGGTGAACCTATAAATAGGGTGGCCAAGGACTTATTCGAATGCTTCGACCCGCTGGGCTTGAAGCCATACAAAAGTGCTATTCCTGTCTTCGTGGGTACTATTATATTATGTATGGCTCTCACAGAATCTTTTTCAATATATGGTATTCGCTGTGACTGCATGTGAATCAGATAATTCGTATCCCGAGGACAAATTCTTTTCCGGTATAATGAATACTATCTTAGAAAAAAAAAACTTCTATTGTTATGCGAATGAACGAATTACTTAATTTATTAATTCAAATCGAAAAGATAAACGCTAAAGAAAATGTACCCTTATAAAGTGTAGAGCTTTTGAAATTGAAGGATAGTTTATTTATGGGTAGTTATAACTTTTATCCTTTCTTAAATTTATATGTTAATGTAGTAAACGGGAAGATAAGGCTGGATATCACCCTATATTTAGTATGTGCACTCATCTATGTTTAACTCATCTATGTTGCACTCATCTATGTTTAACTCTTCACCTGAAAGTCTTCTCCATAGTTCAATGTTTCACTCATCTTTGAGGATGAAAAATCTGTTTAGCGATGTGTTTTCAGAAATGAGAATTTTAAATTCTAAATCGAATCGAATTTTGAGAGAGAATGATCTCAATGACTTGATATTTCAACTCGAAAATAATTTATACACCCTTTAAAGATTTTGAAGTGATTATAATTAGGGATAAAGAGATGACTGATAAATTTATATCCTTATTTTCTAAAAAAATAGTCATAATTGGACCATCCATAGGAATCTATATTGATCAAAAAGATGAATTAATATTAACTGCTGTACGTAATGTCTTGAGTCGTGAATTTCGCAAAGTGATGTTAAAAAATTCCTTTGCTTGCAGAGATGACGCAAGCAAAAGCACCATGATTGAGAAAATGGTCTTATGTAAGAAACTAAGCCAAATCGTTATGTATGATTTCCAATCTGTTTCTTTCTCAAAAGAAGAAATTCTCTCTAAAGTGTCACAACTGATTGGAGATGAGGAATTTCTCCAATTGCTCTCAATAATATTGAGTAGTCAGCTTGTAATGAGTGGATCAAATTCTGAAAGAATGGTCTTGGAAGAGAACAAAGGTTTTCCAATTATTGGTAATTTAATCATAAATTTTATGTTTCATGATTTCGATTTAAGAATGGAATCAGAAATGAAGGATTTTCTTCACTTTAGATATTTAGACAAAGGTTTTATTATTTTACCAGAAAGGAAAGTGAGTGAATTTCGGCCAGATGATTTGCTAAGTATCATCAACTCAGAATATGATTTTGATACTGAATTCTTCGACCTCTTCCCTGGGAAACGATCCGTTGTGTGGGGTGATCATATCATTTTTATCAGCAAATGCGGACACCTATTAAGCATACCCTTAATATTTTAGGGATGCTCTTTCGTATTAGGAACCTCTTTCGTATTAATATTTAGAGTGAATCAAAGGTCGTCACTTATCTTAAGTAATAGCCCCAAAGGGTAATAGCCTCCGCTAAGGGAGTCCCATAGCACTAGATTGTGAGGAGTAGAATTTCATTCTCTATGAATTTCATTCACAATGTCTATTTGTGAGAACCGTTTTTGTAGGTTGTGTTGACGTAAGAACAATGGTTCAAGCAAGCTTTTTCTTATGCAAGGCTTTTTGAACCAAAGAGAACATTTTTATAATTGAAATAACAGACTCATGTGATGACCCATCATTTCTCGCTTTGTAGCATTAAGCCTCTATGAGATAAATACGGATACTCACTCAAGTTGTAAAACTGATGGGTACATAGTCAGTACTCTACACAGAAGACCACAACTTTCTGTGAAGAGCCATAGTATGATACCGACGCGGAGGTTCTAAATAAAGTCAGTACCCGACGGTACATAGTAAGCGGAGGTTCTACAAACCGACGGTAGATAGTACCATTGATTTCGTCTAATCGTCTTTCTTTTTTTCGGTATAGCAGTGTTGTAATTTAAACACTAAAATGTTAATACAAGGAAAAGAAAAATGTTATATTTGAGTTTGATTAACATAGACTGTATCTACAACTTTCTTTTCATCGCACGGGGATACGCGGGAAGCAGGTGGATTCAAAACAATGCCACGGGATCTTCTCTACTAATGATTGATATGATTCAAACGTATAAGGCACGCTCGTGGAACTTCCCACTACCCATCTCGAGTACATACTTGTGTTCACTAATGGCTTGTCACTATAGAAGAGGTATCTATGGTAAGCTAATAGAACTTAATATTAGCCAGAAAACGAGAGAACTTATGGATCTAAAAAGGGGGTACAAGAAAAAAATAGAAAGATTACAATCAATACGAGAATCAATACGAACTGGGTTACCGTTGAATGAGAGAGGATCGGATTATGCCGATTATGAGAGACTTTCTTCCTACATCAGCGCGATAGGTGCTAACATCAACGCAATGAATCTCGCCATCTGTTTAGGCTTCCAAGTGTGGTATGCGTATATCCCTTACTTTATGTTATACCTCCCGAACTACACCATCAGTGAATTGGTGAACCCTGAGAAGGTGGGTGCATTAAGGGAGTTGGCAAGTGAGTGGTCACCACAAATCTCACTATACTGTGCAGAGCTATGCCAAAGTTTTGCGAAATTTATTACAGAGGAGGTCTTTGGCGCTACCTCAACTGAGGACCCAGTGGTCACTGCCCAGACACAGTTGTTCGACCCGCTGAGTCTCAACGAAGAGGCCAGGGGGAAGGAGAAGCACAAAGAAGTACTTCAAAAGTTAGTACTGACTTGCCTGACAGTGATTATATTGAACAGTGTTTCCTACGCCACTGTATGCGGTACACATTTATGTGAACAATTCTTCGACGGGAATAATTAATAATGAACATGACCACCATGAAAAACACTGTGTCTAAAAAGACTAAAAGTATAGAAAAGTTACGAGATTTTTATTTCTTTCTATTAGGCCGAAGAGTCAATATTGATGTACCAAAGGCAAAGGAGGATAATAAGAATTTCAGAATTTATAAAAAGAAAGATACTTCCCTCCTTGAGAGGTATCTCGGGAAGTATGCGGGCTACAGAACAAATTATGGTTTGCCCTTGGCCTCCCCATTAATGATTCGAATGTGCCGGTATCGCTTAGAGTGCGCTCAGTATTGGTTGCGGAATCATTTTTATGAAAAATCTACGTTTATATATAAGCCACCTGTACACAGGGTCAGTGCAAGCCTTGGTCTATAGGCTTGTTACAATCAATCGAGAATATATCCTCTTTAGGAAGCCGCTACCCTTAAATATCCCTTTAAATAGGGTGCTATTAAGTAGTAACTTATCGAGAATGGAGTTTGTCAAATTCTTAGAGAAGTTCCCCGTAGGACTCAAAGCCATTATAATGGATTCTTCTTATAAAGAGGTAGCACCAGGATACGTGACCTTGGATGTGAATAGCGGGTTTCACTATAACCAAGAATACATGGTGACATTTCTGATGTTCTGCTGCCAGCACTTGAACCTCGCGCTCTGCATTGGGTTCAGCATCTGGTATGCGAATTTACCCAGTGTGCTGCTGGAGACTAGTAGCTACAAAGAGCTGCTATTCTCTCCTGAAATTCTCAATGTAGCTGATCGAATAATCAATGATTGGTACGAGCATATTAGGAATATATTCTATGGTTGGTATGATCATACATATGCAGCAGGAAGGGATCCGATGGATACTTTCAGCATTAGTAGCTCTGCGGAGCAAGGACTAGTTAGAGAAAGCCAAGTAGGGCAATCCTTTGATCCACTAGGTTTGAACAAAGTGGAAATTCCAGAAGGTTTAAAGCTACTCGTATTTGGCTGTATTACCGCTTGCGCAATTAATGTTATTTTATGTAGTGCAGTGACAAACATCAATTGGAATGACTTTCTGAACTACAGATGATATAGTTTGATCCTAAAAATCCCAATATAGTTTGAGCCTAAACAAGGCTCTTTAAAAATGTAAATTAAGATATTAATAGATACTGCCCCCCGAAAGGGTTGATATTAAAAACTTAGATTGGAATAATTGTTATGAGATTGAACGAAGATCTTTCTATAGAAATATTAATACATGAAGTCGAAAAGTTAAACAGCAAAGAAGTGGTGCCCTTAGAAAGGGAAGAGTTTTTGAAACTGAAGGATAGTTTATTAATGGATACTTATAACTTCTATCCATTCTTTAATATGTATTTGGAAGTAGTGAACGGAAAGATAAGTTCGTATTGGAGTACGCGAATCGATCAAAACTTTTTCCCCTACAAAGAATATTATTACAGAGGAGAAGTGTGTGGTATTGAAGGACTCTTCATAGTCAAAAAGTGCAATAAGATCGTTCTGTCACATTTGAATGTCTCTCTCCGCTATATAACAAATCATGATTCTTAATCATCGAAGATTATGTCCGTTGGATCGGCTTGCGTCCGATATCAGTGATGTATACACAGAATTCTCGGATTTATATCCATCATTGACATCTGAAATGGTGAAAGAACTCCAGAAAAGTATCCAAAATGGAAGTTACTCTTTCTCGCCTATTCTAGTGAACTTCTTTTTCGATAAAGGAGAGTGTCCTCAATATTCTCCACTTATTCTGCATATCCACGATCCTAATATAAATTTTAGTCTAAGTTCGAGAGAAGAAGATAGATTAGTATTCTTCACTCTCGGAGTGATGATTATTCATTATTTTCTTTATGAGGATATCATTCTAATGAGAAATTCCTTTGGGATGAAAATGCTTTTAAGCAATTATTATGATATGGTATCTAGTAGTGGTACTTTGAATAAACTTGTCGTAATTGACCTAACTAACACCCTTAGTGTTCTAAATAAGAATTGTCTTTTGTCTAGGCTTTCACAAAAAGTGAAGGATGATTCAATTATGGAGTTAATAGAGAAATTCCTTCATATACCCCTCAAGGATGAGTACGGTGTAGACTTAACTGCCGATTTAGGATGTAATATCCCTCCCGCGGGATTTCTCACTGATGTCATACTTAATATTGCTTTATCAGACTTTGATATGGAGTTTCAAAGTCTATTTCCTGAGTTAAAGTTTACTAGATATGTTAATGAGGTTTTAGTCTATTTCCCCACATCTGAATGTATGCACGTCAAGCACTACTTATTGTTCGAAGAATTAGTACTGAGCATCTTTGAAAAACTGAATTTGTCTGGTAAATTTCGGTGTCTTAATCCAGGAGACGGGCCTGTGCCTTGTCTGGGTGGTGTAGTTTGTGTCAGCCCAGACGGGAAAATTCAAGTCTTCACGATGAATGATGACGGTTCCTATGGAAGCGCGAGGATGCCTAGTACAGGCAAGCTTGCTAGGGCTTTTGATTAATAGAAGTTGAAGAGGAAAAGGAGTCTCACGCGCTGCCTTAGTCGTAGGCTTTGCGGTCTCCTCAGTTAAGTAGTTTATCACGCACAATGTTGTTCTCTCTATTAATAAATTTGAATCCAATTTGGAACATTATCTTTATAGCTCGAGGTCACGCGGGGTGCAGGAGGGTTCGAAACGAACCCACGACATCTCTACTAATGACCGAGATGAGTCAATTTAAGAGCTCACAGTTGCGCAAGCAGTATGCTAATACTTTTTGTAAATCACCACTGCTTTGTGCGTACCCTCCCCATGTTTATGCAGCGTCAGCAAAACACCTTGGCTTTTCTGCGGTATCGATCAGTAAGAGACTACTTATCATGAGAAGGCCCCTACCCATCTCGGGTACAGTTTTGGGATTCAAAGTAGCATCGCAATATACAAAGGGTGTCTTCGATAAATTACTAACTTTGAGAAATGAAAATATTAGTTTATACCTCAGACGTTTCCGTCTACCCCAAACCATTAATGATGGACTAACTAATTTCCTATGGAGGGGTTATGAATACGAGTTTCTTTCACCCTACATCATGGCTTATCAAGCAAACAATAACGCAATGAATTTGGCCATCTGCTTGGGTTTTCAAATCTGGTATGCCCTATACCCCAACATTATGTTGGCCTTGCCCTACTATGATTTCTCAGATATACTGAGTCCTGATAAGGTTTTATATATAAAAAATGAAATATCCTCATGGTCCCAACAGATGATCGATAATCAAATTGATATATGTGAAAATATAAGATATTGGTTTACACAACCCGCGGCGCTAGGAATGTTCGAACCTGCCAGTAGCTCAAGTAGCCCAGAAGGAGTGTTGAATGATACAGGTATTCGCGAACCACCTGGAGTAGAATCAAACCATAAAGTAGTCCTCAGAAGACTAGTTATTGCCTGTATCGCAACTCTCATATTGAGTAGCGTTAGCTACACGACTGTCTGCGGTACGGAACTAAGTAAACAGATTTTGGAGGGGTGATATTAATTGTAGGAATAACAGTTAACTAACTAGCGCAGAAAGTCAAATTCGTATATTGGTTGTAATCCTTAACCAAATTTTAGATATGAGGCCCCATCACCATTGATGGGGGAAAGAAGAGAGGGAATGTGGGCTTCTTTCACTTTACTATTCTTACTCACTCGCTTGAACCCTCAGTGAAGGGACTCTCAGGTTAATCTTGTAAATGAGCTGCCGTTGACTTGGCTTTGATCCTTGACTGGGACTGCCCTATCAGGTGTGATGCCCATAAGAATAAGATAAAGCTGAGAGGCACGAACCTAGGTACTACTATTTAGTTATGTTAGGTTGATTGCTGTAGCCGACTACTCTGATTAGCCCTGGGCATGGATTCTTCTTTGATTTCAGGAAGAGAACCATATCCTGAACACATGAAGTCAGATCTTATCTGCGCTATTGCCCTATCATAGGTATGAGATTAGTTCACCGTCTCCCCAGCCCTGTTAGAATAGTAACAACACAACCTGAAAGGAAGCTATTCATAATAGGAAGTTTCTAGTCTTAGGGCAGGGTATAAGGAAGAAGTCAAGCTCTCTGAAAGACCTTGATTCCCCGCTTATAGCAAAAGAAATCCAAAGAGGACGGAATGCCACATCGCGAGAGGCCGTTCCCAGCCGTCTTTCTTGAGGAGCGAGAAAAGTGACTAATAGAAGCTCAATCGAACAGACCTAGCCTAATAGACTGGAATGGGGTTAGCCAGAACAGACGAAAAAGATCAACGAGCTGTAGATATTAGACAAGAAAGGTGCAGGCATACTCTTCTTATCAGTGCCCACCCAGCCAAGAAAGCTGATAACATTAGATTCGGGCAATGTCTTTAGCTGAAGAAAGCTAGAGAAGAGGAGAACTTGATCCTAGTGGTTCACCAGAAGGTTACCAACCCAACTAAAGAGTATAAGCTTGAAGCTTTCATCGATGAAGCAGGGCCTAATAACGAGCGAATATCCAAATTTGAAGAAAACGGAGGGCGAATGCGCTTGAAGATGGTATAATCTCCCCCTCTCGATTTGAGAGCCTAAGAGCAAGAGCATTTTTAAGATTAAGGGAAGAGGTGCGATCACCAAAAGAAATTGATTTCAGATTCCCCTTGGGGCTTGGATCATTGGTTCGATTCCTCTGTGAAGATACACCTAATCGGGAATGCCCTTAGGATAGGTTAAGAAACGGAAAAAGAAGAAACAAGTGCATGAGCGAGGAAGAAGCGAGTGAACGTGTCTATCTATTTCTACTAATGATGGATCCGGAGACCTCAGCTATAACTAAAATCTCTTCGCCATGTATAGGTTGCGAGCTCCTCCAATCGATTAGGGAGCAAAGCTCTCCTTTCTTTTTATGGGCTAAGCTGGCCCTACCTAAAGGTGATCCCTCAAATGGTTCTTCTTTCCTCTTCCCAGGATCGCTAAGTTCGATTCCGAAAAGCCCTGCTTGAAGAAAAGGCTACTGCCAGACTCATATCGCAATATCGGTTGTTTAGATTAGAGTTGTAATGGATAAATAAATGTCGGAATATCCGCTGTAACAGCTGATAAGAAGAGAGAGGCTACTTATTTGGCAGCGATGCGGGTGAACGATGATCTAGTGGATGCAAGCACTTGAATCAGCTCTTAGAGGTCCCTTCCCTCTGTTACCGATCTCCTAATGCGAGTTCGAGAGAGGAATTTCGGGAGTCTAAAATAAGCTAAATATAGTCCAGTATAATCCTGTAGTAGCTTTTATTCTGTAATAGCCTTTTTGTTGGAGTAGTGCTAAGCCCTTAGAGTTTCCTTCCTACTAAAAAGTAATAGTAGCCTTGGTTTCGGGGTGGATCACTAATTCGATCTCGGAATGTGACCTCTCTGATAGTTGGAAGTAGTTGTCGAAGCCTCGATTAAGGCTTCTTTCGATCGGGCAACTCTTCATGAGTAGGATCCTATTTCGGACGTCGGATCGTGTATGCTCAGAGCTTATAGTTTATAGTCTTACTAAGCGACCATTAGACTAAAGGCGGCTCTTGGAAGAACGAGTTTCTAGTTCGTTTGCTATCTTTTTCGAGTGCAGTGAGTAAAGTAGCTAGTTAACCTTACCGAGGCTTTTCGCTCCTCTCCTTACAATCGAGCCTCTGACACGGACAGCCATAGTGGTGGTAGCTCCTGTTCTGATGCCTTCACGCTCCTCTCGCTATGCTCGAGCTGCTTCGCACCCCTCACTTTCTTTTGTTTGAGCGGCTATCGCTTCTCTTTTATTCTATAGTGGGAATTCCTCTTCTATCGTAATTGGTTGGGCCAGACTCTTCCTCTCTTTTTCACTCCTTCATCCCTCCTCAAGGTTGGGAACAAGACGGATATGCCAATGGCCTCTATCAGAGAGTGGTTTCCTGGATTGGTTGGTTTGAGGAGTGAAGGCGTTAAGAGAAATGACACAGTATCTTGATCCTCTATCCCGAACCATTCCATTAACCTAGTATCATTCTTCATCTCCGACGGCTAGGACAGTCCTCTACTCCGACAGCTAGTTACTGATCTGATGAATCTGAGCTTGCTTTTTGAATACAGTCAAAGTGGGAACTCCTAGTAGGAATAGTCAAAGCTCTTCCTTAGGAACTGCTTGCTTGGTTTTCTTAAATAAAGACAGCTGTTAACAATCCCTATCGCCGTCCAATCTCAGAGGAGGGATTTCCCGGGAAAGGAAAGGTACTAGTCACTGATTTAGGTCAAGAATCTGTCTATGACAAAGAAAGATCTTCAAATAGCGTAGATAGCTGGTCACAATCTCTCTCTTCCAATAAGATAGAAGTAAGGAAGGTTAGAGCTCAAGCTAGTAGGAATAGAGGTTGCTTCTCCCCCTAATCCATGATAGATCGAAGGGGAGCACTAATCTAATGAGTGTTCCCGCTCTTATCGTTGCGCTCTAGTTGCTTGTAGCTCCTGGCTGGCCTATGAGGAACGCTTCTCGCTACAGACTATTCTGGCTACTCAAGAAATAGCGTTTCTAATAGATGGGCTCGTGTATCTGTTATAGTCAGAGTCCTCACTCCTTCACCTCATCGGTCAAGTGGCTTCGCTCATCAACTCAATCTGCTTCCCTTCTTTTCCCTTCTTGCCCGAGGAACCTAGCTTAACCCAGCCCTCCTTCCAGTGCTACATCGAAGAAAGGAAAAGTAGCTCTCGGTACTTAATCATGAGCGAAACATCACACATGTTAAGCTTTATTCAAATAAATTGAGTTGACCCTACCATTAAAGAGATATACGCGAGAAGGAAGACTCTATCCCTTGCCTGGCCAGTGAAGAAGGCATCTCGGAAGAAGCAGTTGGGAAAGAAGGAACCGGGGCGGGTCTCCGCTCCTTACCCTATCGGGCAAGTGGCTTACGCTCCTTGCTTACTTTCATACAGTCTAGATAGAAGAGAGGGTTAGACCCCATACCCGCTTTTAGTGCCGCTTGCTTGCTCGAAGCTGGAAGTAGAGGGGCTACCGCTCTTTAACCTCGTCGGTAAAGCGGCTTGAATAGGACTTGACCGATGTTCATTGGCCTTTTCTTCGATGTCAATGTGCTCAGGTCCTTTCTTTGCCCCTTCCCTTGGGCTCTCCCTCAAATGCCCTTTCCCTTCGTTCTCTCTTCCTGACCCTGAAGGTTAAGGAAGGGCGGCATGGCTGACTGCATCCTCTTAGGACCTCTGATCGCTACTCGCTACTAAAGAAATTGCTTAAGTTGAAGTGCTGTTCGAAAGGGCTGTCAGAGGGATTTTCCGAGGGGAGATAGAATCTCAGGTGGAGAACTAAGCTTGCTTTCTTGCTGGATGGCTTAGCAGCTCCTTCAGATAGGTTCATCAATGCCGGAACGAGCGCTGTAAGAGGACTTCCCCTCTGTTCGTTCGAGCGGCCTCACTACTAGAATTATGGTTGAGTGGCATTCTTCTCCTTGCTGAGCTTGCCGAGTAGTCCCCTCTATGGCTATTAAATAAATCCTTCTCTTCGAAATGCTTACTCTGATGGTGTTCCGGGGGATTCTCCAGAAGGGTCGATGCCTTCTCCTGTACCAGAAGACGGGCGTAGCGCTTTATGATTCCCCTTGGTTGCTTCATTTCCCTTAAGGCTTTTCCTTCATGCACGGGGAGAGGTTTCTTGGCGATGTAAGTAAGTGACTTTCTGGATATTTCACCCTCGGGGATGTAGCTAAAAGTCTGGGTGTTAGAATGGATTAACTGGGTGGGAGCTCTCTTCTTTCTTGCCCTCTTTGGAGGAATGAGGATTAGGAAGCTTTGCTTACTCGTAGAAAATAAAGTTGGCACAAGAAAAGATGATTGATTCTTTGGGTTGCACATCCGTCTTGTCAATCATTCCTCTCAGCATTACTAGATTTCCAAGAGCAGGCAAGAAAGGGGCTTCTATTAGCATATAAGAGACTTCGTAGTTCCAGAGACGGGAGGAGAAACTCAATATTACATATTCCCTCGGTCCATGTTCCTAAGTCAAGATTAAGCGACGGCGAAGGATAAACTTCAACGATAGGATAGGCGGGGAACCACATCCGTCTACGAAACTAAGGTTGTCGCGAGGGTCTCGGGCTCATGAAGTTTTGAGTCCGCGCGGAGGGAACAGGCTCAGGAGAAAGACGAAAGTCTCAATCAAATCAATTAAAAAAAAATAGAATGAATCATGAACAACTCACATTGAGATCTTGCTTAGGAAAGAAATCCCGTTTGAATGATAGTTTCAGCAACAGGAAGACTAGAACTAGAATCAATCCCAGGAGAACGAACTGCTTATGGAACGAACTACGACGGAAGATTTTCTTATGAATCTGGTGGATCCATTGATTCTTCCATGGAAGATATAAAGAACCTGAGGCTTTCAAGCGAATTGGCATGGCATACTCACTGGATTGGACTGAAACCAGCCTATTTGAGAACTTTCGGGTCGGGGTAATCATCCAAATTTCTTCTTCCTTTATCTTCGAGGTGAGGCGGGGGACTTCTGGTCCTTCTCTTTTCTTTGAAGAACGAGGAAGGGTATCCATTGACGCTCTTACCTTACACACCCCAAAAGAATCTATAAGAGTCATGCGTGAGCCAAGGGTCTTGTTCTAAAGTAAAAATTCCCCTGTACTAAACAATTACACCGGATAAATACATGGACAACTAAGGCCCCTAAGCTGGTTGGCTTTGGGTGAATGCCCGGGCCTTGAGATTACTTACTTTCAGCTAGTCACAAAAGTGCAGCTCCGCTCTTCATGCGGCCAAAGAGTTTTTCCTCTTCTATATACGATGATAGTGGCTAGCTCCTTTAGCATCTTCGGGTGCCTACTCCTCTTCCGCAGATTCGGATTAGTGACAAGGGACCTAGCTAGGCTCATAGTCTTTACCCAAGAGATGTCCCTGCTTCGATCTTATAAAAAAATTACCCATCATTTGCACATCGATACGTACCTGCTACTGCGGAATTGGCGCACCTTAACGTTATAAGATTCCTTACCCTTACTTTAGGAGCGGAAATGCCAAACATAGAATAAATAGACTATATTCCATAAAAGAGCCTACTCGTCGTAAGCCCTTTCATCTGCATCAGCTAAGATCAAATCGCCTGTTGTGCCCTGAGAATGGTCTGTTGCGGGCCCGAGGGTTAGGATCAAGGGGCTTCATTCGATAAGGCGAGCGTTTTCAAACCTCCCCTTCCAATTCAGTATAAGTACCTGGCTCTTACACAAAAGCAAGTCAAGTGACTTCTCAAGCCTTGAAAGCTTTACTTTAGTCTTTCCCAAGGGAAGAAGTGCTCTCTCTAGCCTTTCTTTACTATGTGTTAATAAAGTGGGCAAAATGGATATAAGCAGCAGTGGAATCAAGCGGCAGGATAGACACGAAAGCGGGATTCCATTACTTATGAAAGTGAAGGGATGAAATCACGAGATTAAATAGGATAGGGAGGGAGTGGAGTTCGGGGTATTGACTCATAAGTCATTTACGTGAAAGTAATGGAATGGGCAACAAATCGCCTCACTCCTCGCCTACTGATCTTCCTCCAAGAGATTCAATGGGACTTGGTCTCGATGTCAACTAAAGAATTTACTGAGTCCGGTATTCCCTGCCAGTCAAGGTGACAGGATCAAATCCTTTCCCCCTTGAATCTCCTAACGTCGAGCTAAGTGACTCTGTCATGCCGCTGAAAGTAAGAGAAGAGCGCAAGCCGATATGGATGCCTTTATGCGTCCGGGAGCTCCCTATCGCAAGCCTAATTACTAGTAAGACCGGGTAGACCACAGCGTGAAAGCATTAATGGCGGGCGACCTACATTAGTGAAGCAAATTGTAAGCGACCACCCCCTATGGCTTTTGCCAGGTACGCCATTCTATATACAACTTTGGCCAGAGAAAAGATATGTTTGAAGAGCATCTTCTCCCTATGCTTTGACCCCACCGCTGAATATTCTGCTCTTTCGGGCATTTCCGCCCTTTATCGGCCTTGCTCACGATCCAGTACTACTAGGTACATAGTTGCAATCTATCTTGTATCGGCTTTTCTCTTGTTTTTATTTGTTGTGACTTGCCCCTCTCTTTATTTGTTTCTTTTTTGATTTCCTCTGATTATTCTCTACTTCAATATTACAGATTACCTCTGATTTTTGTATTTCATATGAAATACACTTATAGTAACAAGCGGATGTGGTGCAGGAGCCCGGGGAACCAAGGTAAACAGAGGTGATACCTCATGTATGTTGCCCTCATCACCATCGCATGTCGCGAAGATAGAAATAAGAAAAAAGGGAATCCCCAGCCATCTATATTGTGTTTACCAAGACAACTACACTGAGTTGACAAAGGAAAGAAAGAGCGGAAAGAATTTGGATCCTGGAGCTGGTACAGATTATTCATCCTCTCTCTATTCTATTGTGAGTGAATAGTGAATGGGCATTCTAATCTTTCTTTGAGTTTTACCTGGACTAGACTTAGACTCACTCAGGCATTTACCTAGCTATCTATCTATACTATAGGTAGAGGGAAGGAATCACTCTACTACTTACTAAAGGAAAAGAAAGCTTCTTATCGAGACTGATTACAGCACTTATTACTCGTGAGAATAGCTGGAAGCAAGGAACACTGTATTGCGGCTTACCCGTTCTCTTAGAGAACGGTTCAACGGGTTAGGCAGTCTGGCGCATTATTCACTGCGCTTTATTTAAAGCAGTGTGCGTCATCGCTCCAACTGGCCTCATCTGGGTGATAAAAGACTCCATACGCTGTTGCCAGTGCCCGTGTCCCTTAATATTAAGATAAGAGAAGAAGCTACCCTCCAGATATTAATGAGGTGGGTGGGAAGGATAGAGCCCAACTTTTATTATCAAGGCCTTCCAAAAGATTCTGACGGAAGAAGATCTGTCTTTCCTTTCGCTTTTGAATGATGGAAATAGAACGTCGAGACTTGCCTCTTGGCTACTTCAAAGTAGTGGAAGGAAGTGACCCGCAGAGGCTTCTTTAGATCGTTTCTCACTCGTGCTTCTGTAGAAAAACGATTCTATAAAGCAAGCTTTCTCTAGCCTCGGAACCCCCCTTTGATGAGCGCTTTCGAGATGCGCAGCTTGGGAGGCCACCCTTCTGAACGAGAGTCGCCTTCCTTTCTGAGTGTCAAAGTTGCAAGAGCTGAATCGCCTCCTAGTCCTGACTTTGCTGTCACTGGAAAGTAAGGATAGACTAGACTGACCAACAGCCGCCTGTGACTTTCCTGTCCAACCTGTCACTTCAAGCTTCAACTCAAGCCTAAAGCAGGAAAGAGCAAGCTCCTCCTTTAACAAATGTATAAATAACTACCGCGTCTCCGCTCTCGCTTCATCCGAATCTTACGAGCGAAATGCAGCTCTAGCTACACGATCCTTCTTAAAGCCAAGCTCCATCAGCTCCGAAGTCAGCAAGCTTCGACTTGCACCTTTCTCTTCGACAGACATCACAGGATGGAAGCTAAGCTAACTAGCTAACAAGCCACTCTATTAGGCGACCTTCCCTTTTCTGACTGAGACCTCGACCCATCCATCCATAAAAGTTTACTTCTGGGTCTGGAACCTGAGATAAAGTCAACAGGCAACCGTGATCGGAGTCGTGGTTGGGCTGCTGTAGATTGGATTTTTGAGGTCGCTGGTTGGTAAGTCCCTCTGTCATGCCGTCCCTCTCTTGCTTGGGAACGAAATGAGTCTTATTCGTGGATCACCAAGCCTTGCTTTACTTGGTCAACAAGCCGGGTTTGACGTTGATGGAATTTGATTGAACGATTGTGACGAGAATAAGCTTTGTTCGAGAAATGCGCAGTGGACCCTCTTTCCAGACTTCGTAATGGTGAACCTCCCGCGGACTAGGGCATAGTGATCACTGGCCCAAGCAGAGTCGTAAATACAGTCAGTCAAGACTTCAAAGATATTCAAAGATTCACGCATGCGGGCGGTACAGCCGATCATACCGCAACCACGGACACCACTACATGAGGACGGCACATCAACAGGTCTGATTTCGGTGGTTCCGGTTCGTTCACAGACTAAACCAATTATTCCGCCAGTTCCTCTTCAAATAGTGACAAAGCGAGGAAAAGGTCAACATATAGAAGAAAATACGCCTAGTTTGATTGCAGTGCAGGCTTCACCGAAATGAAAATACCAGTGAGCATAGCTAACCGGGGACGAGACAGACGACTTCATCCTTATTTACCGAACTGTCGATTCTCCGATAAATGTCAATGACTTAACTAGGTTTCCTCGTCATTTTCTGTATGGGTGGGTAGCCAATTACTATCCTTTTTCTTATTTCTTATACCAGGAGAGCCCCAAGGAAAAGAGCCTCAGTGATGAAGAGATTGCAAGCTGAATTAGAATCGAAGCCAGCCTGACAAAGACGAACCCAGCAGGAGTAAAGGCTGGGAGAAAAGATCACAAGAGAAAGAAGAGACCTCAACAGCGGAGGTTTCGGAGAAGCTCTCTGAGGACTTGCCTCCACAGGGTTACTTGATGGAGGAAGATTCGAAAAGAGAAGAGCCAAGTGTCCAGACCGAGGAAAAGGAGTGTGGCTCGAAGTATCAAATTTTGGTAATCTGCCCGAAAGGGCGGATTGTAAGATGGTGCTTACACTGCCGCAGGAGTTCATGGCAAAGCCAAATCAAACGGAGACGTTAGAGAAAGCCGTTCCGAAAGCGGCTCCACCCTTCTTGTTGCAATTCTCAATCTCCAAAAATTGAGCAAACAAGAAAATAGAAAATAAAGGAGGCCTTCCATGACTGGGAAGGGGGCAGACTTTATATTCAATTTGGGGTCCC
>CM041014.1:27364952-27369952 GCA_022984855.1 Dimocarpus longan
ACACACACAACGGACCGGACACAAACAAAAGAAAGAAGAAAAGGGCCATGATGATGATGATCCTATGTTCGTTTTCGCCCTGCCCCGATGATGCGCTCCTAGCTCGCGGAGCTACATACCAGAAAAAGAAAAGAATCTCTCTATTACTCGTAGGTTTGACCTATACGGACTACGTGGGAAATACGAGATCTAGGCAAGCCGCTACATGTTCTCCCCTTGCCCTTGAACGATAGAAGAACTACTTATCTTCTTCTCTTAGATAGCAGTCGATCGGTTCGCATCTATGGTCAATCAATTGGTCCGCGGATCTATTCTTCTATACGAGAAATCGCCATCTCGTAGCACCACCACGACGCCGATTCTCGTTATTTTTCCGAGCCTCCCATGCCGCTTCGACTTTGAGTATGATGAATGAGTGGAAAGATCTTTATAGAAGCCCCTGTCCGATCCAACCAAAGAGTTAGTATCTATAATATATAGATATATATCTTTTAGATAAGGGGGAGAACTGCAAGTTTTTTCAGAAAAGACTTGCAGCTCCCCTATCCGAATCCCGCGAGGGACTAAGCGCGAGACGAGCCATAACATAAGGGGCGAATCTACTCTTCGTAGAATCGACCATAGATATCTTCTTTTTTCGGTATATTTGCATCAGGCTTAGCCCCTAAGAAGGCGTTCCCGAAAGGGGACGAAACCTGTCTAAGATCCTGTGTGCGGCTTAGTAGCGCGTGAACAGAACACGTAGCCTAAGCGGAACTCAATATTCAACCAACCTATGATCCATTTATTTAATCAGCTTACTATCAATAAACCATGTTTAGGTTCTCGTTTCGGGAGATCTTGGAGCGTGCCCGTCGTGTGAATGCGCATACAAATAGGGTCACTATTCGCCTACTACTAATAAGGGCGGAGAGTGGATTCTAGATTATATCAGTCGGGTAGGCTGGACTGGGGTTCTGGGAAAATCTCTACGAATTCTTCTTTGCAAGAAACATCCCTGGGTTTAGTGATGTCTCCGGCAGCCTTGCTGGGATCTCCAGATCGAATAATTGGTTTACAAGACGCTCTTAGGGGGTCTGGTCTTGTCTTCTCGGATTCCAGCTTTTTACTTTTCTTATAAAAAGCTTTGACCTACTCCCTGAGCAGAGATGTACGCTTTATACAGGTTGTGGGGTCATGTATACTCATGGGATGGCTTTTTTTTGGAGTTTCATTGCATCCAAATCAATCAAGATCTAAGTAGTTGTTCAGTAAACTATTATACTTCTCGCATGCAGTACCCGAGTCTTGTCTTGCCCATTTAAGGAATATGGAGGAGGTATGTGTCCTCTCGGTCGCCTTGACCAATCACAGATCAGCCCGACTAACGGTCGCTTTGATCCGTTACAGATCAGCTCGAAAGTACCCCTTTCCATTATGATAGGGGTGGATGGTAGGGCTAGAACAGGCATAATCGCTTGAACGGCTAGAAGTGGGCCGACTATCTTCCAACAAAAAAATAATATATGTAGAATATATGGATATTCGGCGTTTAATGATTTAGTATAGTTCTAGACTCAAGCTAGCAAAAAACAAGACTGAGGTCGATAGGGGCATTACTGGTAATTTAATTGCTAAGGTGAAGTATTAACCATTGGCTAGCGCTCATCTCCAGCTCTGTTTCCAGCCTTTTATTTCATATATCATTCCCGTATGCCATACCTCTTATTTAATCTTGCTATACGTCCAAGCCTTCGCCCATCGGTAGTTGGAAGCAGAACTGAGACTGGATGTAACTGAAGGAAAGGGGATATAGGTACGATAGGAGGGCACGGTTAAGCAGGTAAGCGAAGGCTCTCTCTCTCGCTCTGTGGTCTTGTGTAAAGCCTTTCCGCCCATTATTATTATTGATCTTCATTCTAAGTGAGCAAGCAGGTCGAAAGCTGTTGAGGTGATAGCAATAGTAAGCAGGGAAGCAGAAGCAAGAAGTCTTGAACTCTTGTGTAATAAAGCTTCTCGGTCGCATTTCATTAGTCTCTAAGGCAAAGTCTCGCTTAATCGTTCATCGATCTTTTCTTCTTTCTTCAACCGGTCATATCAGATCTGTAGCTGGTAGCGACATGAGGAAAAGGTCCGGAATGGTCTATTTTATTTTCTAAATCGCGAGTTTAAGGGGTCGGATGGGTCAAGTACGGCCTCTAAAAACATGCGATAATCGGCTTTTTTAGTAGCATCTGTCCTTCCCGGCCTGCTGTCGTCAACGGTCCACTTCCTTGAATGAGAGTTGGTCTTCCCGATCCACGAATACGGTTCCCTTTTTTTATTCAAGATAGCTTTTATTCAATTAGGGCGAATACCTTGTAACCGAATTTTTTTCTTGAAAGATATGCTACTTCCCGGTCGAGCTGTCTTGTAACGGTCTCTAGGGTCTTCGGTCGAATTGGTTTTCTTTCCTGTAGTAATTCATCTGATGAGTTCATCGCGAAATTTGAGTTTAAGCTTCGGGTTTCTGAAAGCTATCTTCTGTAGGGATCCCCGATCGCCTTGTATAACTATCATAGCGGAAGGATGGATGAGCTCCCTATTGATATAAATATAAAAAAAGAAAGGGGATGGAGGTGAAGTCAGAGCCTCGGATGAGGGGGGAGAATATAGACACTGGGAAAGGAATCATGGGAGTCCGCCCCAAGATTGGAATGAGGGGAAGGAATGGAAAGATAAATGGATGGGGAATCCCCCTATGTGCTGAGAATAAGAGGAGCCAACAAACTGAAAGATACCCGTGGGAAAGCATGGGAGCCTCAAGCCTATGTAATAGTATCAACCCTTAGAAGAGAGTTTAGCATCACCCTACCGGGAAGAAAGACTGGTGAATCAGGCAACCCCTCTACCTTGAATTCATAACTTGAAAAATGAATTGCATCGACATCTTTGCCCGTGGTCGAATGCCCCTTTCCCACGCCACCAATCGACGAATGCTGAGGAAGGAGTGAATCAACTAATGCAACCAACCACAATACAATACACCACCCGAGCAACTACCCAACACCCGAAAGGCGGAATAATACCTGGAAGTGACCAAGCAACTCCAAGTGAATAACCCAACCACGACTATCTAACCAACTACCGATGAACTAATCAACAACCGAACGAGACTGAATCCAAGCGAGTAAATGAACGAGTCAGGGGTTTGTAAAGAGCAAAGGACTATAAAAAACACTACCCGGAATAGGAGTCTTGGCTTATGAGTTTGAGTTTGAGCTGGAAGACGAGTCGAAGAAGTCAAAAGAGCAGGAAGAGGCATAATAGCCATCAACCGGAAGCAGTGCAAAAATAGAAGGAGAGCTTGTCTCAGCAAGTGATTGGGATTGCCGACGAGGAAAGAAAAGAGTTGCCTGACCGCGAGTAAGGCCCTAGACGAGTGATTGGTCGAACATTGGAAAATTTAATACTTCCCCGTATTTTTTATTAAAACTTCTTCTTACCTTATTCTTGACCACTATTAGCACAGCTCGTTATCTTTTCTATACCTATAAAATGAATCAAAAAGAAAATTGAGAACTCGATCGAAGGGAAGGCTTGAATTCAGAGACGAAGATAAGGCTTGGTGGCTTGCGAGGAAAGACTAGCTAACAAGCGAACGAACAAGAGCTCCTACCCGTGTTCCTGCTCCAGCTCCTATATCAGAAGCTACATATGCTCTGACAAGACGCTTTCTATTCTCTACTGCTTTTATTATTCCTACTGCTACTCTTAGTCCTCCCATTAACTACAGCCAAGACTCCGCCTCTATCTCCTATGCCCCGTTCTTTTGTCATTTTGAATCGTTGCGTTGATTGCTTGTGGTGATTGCGGTTCCTTTGTTTGTGTTATACCGCTTTCCTTTCCTTCAGGTGTGCTGGCAGGCAAGGGAGGACGAGGACAGGAGTCCAACCCGAAAGGAAAACAAGGATCAAAGAACGTCTTAAAGCTCGCCTCTTTGCTTTCTTAAAAAGAAAAGCGGACTACGCAAGAAGAGGGGCTCAACCATAAGCCCAACTCTAATGGTGGGGGGAATGTTGAAAACAATCTTATTGGAAGCGGCTTTCGAGTGAGGGCAATCGTCATAGTCAGCCAGCGAGCAATCCCAAGAAAGCCAGCTACCTAGCCTTTCTTATTTCCATCGCTAGCTTAAACTGAGGAATAATAATAGGAAAAATCCCCACCCAAGCCCCTAAGCTATTTCAATGTTATTATTCTGTCTCTTTCCTCTGTCCGGTACCAAAGCCACTCGAACTCGAATGCCTCACCCGCACCTACTTCGAATGCCGCACCAACTCCCTCAAACACAAGGGAGCGGGCACTGCTCTCAGCCTGTCGTAATAAAAAAACTCCATACCGGAAGATCATTACCTTCTTCCTAGAAGGGAATATAGACATTGGTATAACAGGAGGCTCGAGAGACAGACCTCGAGCGACACATCGTAATTTACGCTAACCTCAGCGTACCATCGGAGATACTTTAGCCACATCTTAACCCATGGTTAAAGAATGAGGCAATCAAGAAAGTCCTCCCCCTAAACTGGATAAAATGTCCGAAGACCTTCTCTTTCCTTTTTATTACAAACAAAGCGAAGGCGCTACTTAGCCCTATAAAGAATGAAGGCCCGTGCGACACCCGGCGTTAACACTCCCAAATCTGGAAATGCTAACCCTAACCACAGTTTCAATGGTAACGGGAATACGCCTTCCGGCGAAAGCATACAAAGATAGTGACGCTTCCATCGCTTAGATTGAGGGCGATAGGGCGCACCACAGATACGAAAAGAAGGACCCATCCATAGAAAAGTCAAAGACGGAGACATAGTACCAGTTACATCTCTAATCTTTGAGAAAATAGGGGTCTTTTCCACATAATAGCGTCAACCAAAGACCGGAGCATCTTAGCAGACACTGGAGAGAAATCCCTAGTCACTTCGTCGCTCCAAAATCCTTTGGCAAACTCCAAAACATGACTTATAACTTATAATAAATAATATTTT
>CM041014.1:27372467-27382467 GCA_022984855.1 Dimocarpus longan
TCCTTTTTTGTTTTGTTTTGACTGAAATCCCTACTGAAACCGTATTCCCAGGCTTGCTTAGAAGCCCTGCCAGACAAATTGAGGTATTAGCTGACTAAAGAGTGATAGTTCAAGCATTGATAATAAGAAAGAGACTAGTGCTCGCGCATGAAAAGAGGTAGAGAATCGAATCACTCCCTAGAAAAGCGATCTTCCCGCTCGGGACTGGACGAAGCTTCAGCAAACTCCAATTCATATTAGGGTAGGGATTCCCGCTTGGCCTAGACGATCTTTCATTTCCCTCGAGGATGGGAGTTGATAAGTGGAAGACGGAGGACAAGGAAGAAGATGTAAAGAAGAGTTTCACCGCGCAAAGACAAAGGAGAAAAGACAAAGTGATTCTCCCGCGGGCGGGCTACTGGAGCTTCCAGGAAAGAAATGGATGGGGTGGATCCTAGCTCAACCCAAACAAGAGATATTACATTATACCTTTCACTGAGATACGTCGTATCACCCTGCTTCAAGGGCATTTGATTCCCCCGTTCACAAATGCCTTTCTTAGCTCGAGTCCTGTCCTTATCAAATCAATTTAGTGAACTGTACCAATCACTCTTCGACTTCGCTTTCGGCCTGTGATGAATAGGTCTTTTCATTCCCTTGCCTAGGTTCACTGCCTATCCCATTAACTGCCCACCCTGCCTTCCTTATATATAGGTAAGCTTGTCTTTACTCTTTCTAGAGCCCTGCATGGATTCTTCTTCTGAACATCAAAGAACTTTGAAAAGATTGTCTTTATTGGAATTCCTGTTTCTGTTGGGGTTCCTTACGGTCCTCTTTCCTAATGTTGCATTCGCGCTCGGATCTATCTGATTTGATTCTTGATCCTAGCCTCGATCTCTCTGGGCTTCCCTAAGCTATCACGATTCTTTCCTAAATCCTCAACTCTATCCCATCTATGGGGGCTACTCGATGTCTTAACTGCTTTGGGCCTACTACAACGGATACGGGCTCACCGAAAGAACAAGGACCCTCTTTTCATTGATCATTCCAACAAGAGAAAGAAGAACTAGCGACTCCCCCTCTCTCCACTCACGTAACATTGTTAGCTCTCAGAGGTCCGCTTCGCTTAGCCTACTGTGTAGCCTTCTTTCACTGTAAGTAAGGTAAGGATTGCTAGCGGTATAAGCAAGCTCGGGTAAACAGATGAGCTGGCAGACGGAGCTACGGCCGGTAGGGGAAAAGGTCTGTGAAACAAGCAAGCTTAGCTTTCTGTAAACTGGAGTTAGAGCATGGTAGTTCGTAGGAGAAGTGGGAGATTGATTCGTTTAAGTAGTTAGGGTAAACGAGCTAGGTAGCTTGCTTTGAGTTGAATATGGACTTTCCAGTAGTATTTCAGATGGGAGTACAAACAAGTAAAAGTAAGTAAACTAGCTAGCCGCATTCCTAGCTACTTAGTACCCTTCTTTCACTTACAGCTATCTAAGACATTCAGGGGCTGTGTAACTGCTGTTAGAACGCTTTTCTTAATCCGTTACGGATGTCGAAAAGTGAAGATTGGTTCTGTACCAGGTCATGGTGATATGCTTGATAAAGGTTTGTTTCGTCGATAGCATTTTCTGATGTAGGATGCGTAGTAGCTGTTGTCACAGTAGGGGTCCTAAGGCGGGAATTGTCCTAAAGTAGCCATAGCGTTGATTGCTCTCCCTCTTCTATTGTATGGGCGAATTATCTTAATGAAAGCCTTCTTTTTGGCTCTCGTGTGAGGGTTGTCATAACTTCTGTCTATCTGCTGTTAAATGACTTTATAGAGTCCTAAGGGTAGTCTCAAAGATAACGTATTAGTTTTGATTAGCTGTCCCAGGGAAAGGAGTAAGTATTGGCTGTTGGCATGTCCGAGCTAAGATCGGTTGAGGCAGGTAAAGACGGTTGCCTAGCTTACTTGGTAAAGGACTCCTTTTTTGTTTAGCGGTCATGGATCGATTCTAGGTGGTTAACTTGTATACCCCTATTCTCAGAGTTCACATTCTGATCTAGAAAATCTACTTTTCAGATGAGTTCCATAGTTTTGGACAGGACAGGTGGAAACTAGGAGGTAAAGCTTCTCTTAAAGCAATCGGGCAAATGCGTGTATACTAGCTTACTAGCTTTAGTAGCTTGTGTACTAGCCTCTTAAAGGAAGCAGGGGTACGCTGATTTGGGATGCTAACTAAGTAGATGCGGAAGCGAGGTGCGAAAGCAAGCGGGCAACAAGGGGGTCGGGCTAACGGTTTATTTGCTCGTTATTCCTGTTCGAACAGGCATAGGAACTGTTAAGCCAGCATAGAGCAAAGCTCAACCAATGGGCTATTTGCTATAGTTCAAAGCCCTGTTCATAGAAGGTCTGGAGACATGAGAAGGTGGTTTACTTACTTTTGTACTAGCGTGAGCGTACTTGTGTGTTAAAGGGGTACTTTATTTGGGCTGCTAAATAAAAGTAGAAGCTATAGGCTTTCGCGCCTTGCTGTTAAGTAAGGCGGAAGCTAGCTACTTGCTAGTTAAAGGTGCTTGCCCACGGCTATTCGTAGATCTGGAGTTCTATAGCCGATTGTGCTACTTTCAATCCTTAGTAGCGGGTATTAGGTGAGAGGGCGCCTATATCATAGCTGTTACTGTGCTTTCTGGATACCTTTCCATGCTTTACAGCTACGCACCTTGACTTTACTTTAGTACGACAACTAAAGTAAAGTCAAGTAGCTTTGATTTGGGAATAAGCTGAAAGATGCTCCCTTGGATCGGCCTATCTATGGTAATCTCGGTTTCTGCTTTTAGAGGGAGGCATTACCAGTCCATGGTTCTGGCGGGACCCGCGCCTAGCCCATATTTGAGCCGGATCGCTGATGATCGCCAGAAGGACCGCCTGAGGAGGACGAAACTAAAGAGGTCTTATGCTGAGTTCCGAGCTTTTAATAGAAAGACTTTGTCATCCGGCTATTAACACACAGTCATTGCGGACTCTTCTCGGAATCCCGACCCGATTTTAGCGATTGATTATTCCCCGTCTCAATACGAGGCGAGGGAGATGACTTTTCCATAATTCAGCTCCGGTTAGCCTTCCATCATAGCTGTAATTTCTGTGTGAAACCTTCGTCACCGGCAAGGATGTATCCTTGCTTGCCGGGGTTCCAAGTGGAATTTGGGCGTGACAGCATGGAGGGGGTGCTGTCAATGTCATCATTGCCTCAGTCATTTCATTCCCAATTCGAGTCAGGCGGTAGTCTCGATCCGTGTGTTACCTGGCCTGCTGCCTCTTTTGCCAGGCGGTCCGCCCAGAGCCCAGACATTGAACCGTCTAGGTACGCGGGGTAGATCACCATAGAGTCGTGCGTCAGCGACCCTATAGACTCCATTATTCTGACTTGAATCAAATTCTTTGGTTTGCCACGAGCATCCAGTTAGTAACGAGTTTGGAGTCCCCGATGACTTCCGGCATATACCAATCTCCTTGGCTTTTTGGATGCCCAACGACAGAGCTTTCAGTTCTGCTGTATTTTGACCCTAAATGTTCCGAACCTTCCGCAAGGGTCTGACCTGTAGTTGTCTTGAGCACATAGCCAGCCCCAGCGGGACCTGGATTTCCATTCCACGACTAGCACCGTCGTAGAAGAATTTTACACAATTGTGTCCGTCGGATGACAGTTGTCTTGTATGGGATTGTGGGCTCAGGTTATAGTGTAGATTCAACTCAGCACGTGGCGTGCTTCCACTGAAAGGGTATAATAAGGGGTATCCCGTAGAGCTTGGGTGGGGCAAGTTCTGTTGTATCGATGGTAGTATCCGAACAAGAGCTTGCCCCGGGGCCCCTTCAAAAGTCGCATGGTTAGTGCCAGATTTTATGCACAATCATCTTTGGTAAAGCTTGGTTTAGCCATTTCAACATTGGAGTCCCTTCACCTTCCTTTCGTATGTAATTGTCGTAAGCCCTGATCTCATAGCTTATCCATTCTTTCAATAGTTGGCAGGGCTGAGTCAGCTGGAATGAGAAAAGTAAAAGTTCCTGATGTTATCCTTTCACTTCGAGTTCCGAAGGTTCGCACGTGGGTTCCATAGATGCCCGATTCGTTTCCGATATGCGCTTCCCTTCCATCCGACTACACTGAACTCCTCCTAAAAAAGCGCGTAAGGTGCCACCCACCCTTTCCCCTTAGCCCTCTCACTCCCTAGAAAGGTTAGATCTAACTCGGTCCAAAAAACTGGAATAGGAATGAGATTCACAATGCCATCATTGTATGACCGATAGTAGTACATGGCTGACTTGGAAAAAAGCCCTTTCCTTTTAAGTCGTTCCTCTCCTTGTACAGAGCTTCCCTTCTTTCGCTAACTCGCTACTCGCCTCCAAAAAAGAATGAACCCCAACGTTTTATTAACGGGCATTTTCGGGGACTAGCCCGCTTCCCATGTTAAAAGAGGGCAATTCCTCGCACATAATTAAGGGAGCCATTGAAAGGTGACTAAAACACCAGAAACGGGGACTACCCGAGCTAATGATAGAGGCAAGAACACTTTCCGGCCAAGTCCCATTAATTGATCATAACGATATCGTGGAAATGCTGCACGGACCCATATATATAGGAACAGAAAGAGAATCACCTTGATACTAAACCAGATCGAGCCCGGGATCTTTTTGAAAATGGGAAGATCTAGGATAGGAGGCCAACCTCCTGGAGAGAGCGATGTGCATGGACCAGGTGAGTAGGGATGCAGCTCCGTGGACCGCTCGTCGGGCCTGATAGGTGGTGGTATCACACCCTTCTCAAAGGAACCGTACGTGAGACTTTCGCGTCATACGGCTCCGTCCCGGAATCAGGACCTCCCCTTTCCTTTGACCAACGGGTCCTCGAACCTATTTCTTGGACACTGTACCCTACCCTATGCGGTAGAGTGCTCGTCCCCAGCCCTTTTCAGGGGAACTCTCCCTTTCAATTGAGAGAAGGCCTCGGAATTGACTCCCCCCGCTTTGAGATCCGAAAGAAGAGTATGCAGTTTTTCCAAGGACTCCTCTCCCGTGCGGGTTCGAGAATTCTCGAGGGCCCGGGCTCCCTGTCCAAACCAATCCCCTTCTGGGTTCAGGACAGACATTTTAAAAATAATGTCTACCTTGACCTCGAAGAGGTCCTCGGCTTCAAAACGGGCCAGCTGGCAGTCCTGGAAAGAGGGGTCAGGGTTTTTCGCCAAAAGGCGACGTTGGATCAAACTAACGGAATCCCCCCCTATCATTTCATCTTCGTGATATGGATAGGAGACTTTTGGGGGGCCCGATTAGAAGGACCAGCTTCCTCCCCCCGGGAAGCGACTGGAGGAGTCACAGAGGGTTGATTCACCGACGATGGGCCTTGGCTTTCCATTTCCATTTCCGAAAAAGGTTCCAACAAGACGCGCATTTCGAATGAATCTTCCGTCCATGAGGACGAGCTTGATGGGCCGGAAGGGGCCGGAAGAGCTTGTTGCCCGCTCGCCATACACAACAACAAAAACGAAGAAAAATAAAGAGTCAAGTTTGAGACTACGTAGGAGCGTAACAAAAAGAAAAAGATAGATATGAAAACTAGAATGAATATATATATGAGCAAAACTCCAAACTGATTTGGTAAACGACAACCATAAAGACGATATAGAAAAAGCACTTGACATAAAAGTATGAAAAGAAGGAGGAGGGTTTTCCCCGTAATAACGGTTCCTTCTGAACCTAGAAAAAAAATAAAATAGAAACAACCGGCGCACGGTAGAACGAAACGTAAAACAAGGAACAATAAAAAAGGCTTTCTCAACAGAGAAAGGCCTTTCCATCTCTTACTGAACCGACTTGAATCTGAACTACGATTCAGATCTAGTCTTACCGAAATCGGATTTCCTTTTCGTGCCATATGCGCTTAGACTTTCTTTTTTGCCCCTCTTCCCGGTCCAATATTTGTTCTCGAAAGTCTTCGTTTCCGTATAGAAGCAAACTCTAAAAATGGTTGACCAACCCAAGAGAACTTCGTTTGATTTGCGTGTGGTAAGCATATAACAAGTCTTCCTTCTCAATGCCCGGGCATCCATCCAATGCATTCTTTTCGATCTTGTACTAAGTACACTGAACACCAACCCAATCTCGATGAAAACGAAACTAGGAGTTCAGGTATACAACCTCAGATCAGTTTAGGCTCACTTCCAATTGTTAAGATCACCTTTCTTCACCTCGTCATTCTATGAAATTCTTTGGCAGAGGCCCACCGTATTCTCAATTATAGTAAGAGGTCTCTTTATACGCTATATGCTTTTCAGAAGTTTCTGTTTTGACTGGTAGTAGTACAAACCTATCTATTGATTAAGGAAGGCGGGTTCACATCGCTATCTAAGCGCAGACGTGACTAAGCGGCAGCTGGTCTAGGTGTTCGAAGCATGATTCATCAACAGGTAAAGGGAGTAGTTCATCGGAAACCATTCCTCTCTAAAGTCAAGGAAAGCGAAGCTAACCCAGCAAGGCTTTTGCTTTCGAAACATTCTTCATCGACAGGGAGCAAGCTCAGTCATTACAACTTGGGCAAAGCCGATTTCTTTCTTCCTATGAAATGGAGAATCTATGGCAACGTGAGAAGCTAAGTTTATAATTTTATCACTTTAAATAGGTAGCTCAAAGGGCCAACCCTTCCTCTTAGACACTACTACTGATCAGCATGACTTTCTTTCTTGAGTAAGGTAAGGGGGTACGGAAACGTCCTCTTATCACAGCTTGAACTGGATTCATTTAAGGGAAGTTAGACTTGCCTCATCTACGGTAGTTTGGGAAATATGTGCTGATTTAGCCGCCTACTCAGATTCACTTCCCGACATAAGGGGCAGTGACCTCGCCCCTAGAGAAGTCGGTCAGTCATTACATCGCTCGATCGATCGTTCCATTCGCGAGGAATAATCAGTGGATAGGCATTTCGGAGCAAAAAAAGATTCTTTCGCTTAAGGACCAAATGCTGCTTCCAAGCTGGTTCATTGAGCAACCGAAGCCAGCGCGTCTATAGATTCCGCATTCCCCCTTCGCTGACCAAGAAGCAACAAGGCCGATCCGTGCACCACACATCAAATCAAACTTGGTGAGGTAGAGTCCAAACAAGAAAGGCAGCCCAAACGAAAACAAGAAGAACGAGCTGACGAAGCAAGACCGGCGCAGGTGCACAAGCGTATACCACGGGATGAATACTGACCGAGGACCTCCTTCGCCCTACTAATAGTCCTATCTCGGATTTGTTGAACTTTCACTCGAGCTTGAGCGGGTACTCGTCCATCGCGCTTAGGATAGAGGATAGGATACATCCTCTTGGCGTCTGGGTTTCGGTGGTAGGAGGAATCTCCATAGCTACCACTGCAATAGCCCTGTCTTCTCTGTCCGGCGAATATGGATAGCTTCTTCCCTTAGCTAGGTACGGCTCTTTCGAGCAATCAATCAATCTGCTTATCGCTTCAAAATAAGTCACTTCCTGCTATGGAGCTCTTTTTGGGGTGGACTACACGAGTCTTATGAAAGAGAGCTGAGGACTAACTAATAGCAAAGGCTTTCTGGTCGATAAGTCAACAGATGTTCCCCTAGGGCAGACAAAAGAAGTTCCGATTCCTTCTACCACCATCACTTCCTGACAACCCAGCCCACAACAGGAAATGGACAGGTATTGACACTAAGCCTATAACTTTTTTTAAGCTGGGTAACAAGTACCCTTATCGGAAAGGGGTTTTCGTATACCTCCCCAGCAAGCATATGGCGGGCTTATAGGGCGCTGGTCTCCGTTAGGATTTTAGTCTAGGAGTATACGATGGCTTCATCCACCGGTCCTACCATGGAACGAGTTTCTTCGCGCTTGGCCTTTCAATTTCGAGGCATCTTTCCCAAGACAAGAAGCGGCGTCGGATCCCGGTAGTGCGGTAGTACGCCCAGAAGAATTTCGTAGCCATCGTGTCCCAATCGGCCACGGAGCGGGGAAGAATTGCCATATACCATTCAAGCGCATTTCCTTTCAGAGACAGAGGAGACTGCTTTAGAAGCAAGGCTTGATTGGTCGCCAAGTTTCCACAACGGGCCGTAAAATATATCAGATGCTAAGGGGGCACCCCTTTCCGGCGTACATGCAGAAGTTGGGGATGAGCTGTCCGGATACCATTCACTATCAACCCATTCTGCGTATGGTAGCTGGTAATTAGCAAGGGCCTGAGCATGCTGCGCATCCGGCCCATCTAACTAAAACTTGTAATCGAACCCGCCTTTCTCCTGCTTTGAATGCCGGCCTATTTATGGGTCCACGGCCGTCTATATATATAAATCGACAGAGACCTTTACCTCATTCTTAGCCCCCGTCTCGGGCTATTGCGACCTTAGCTCGGCCTTCATCTTTCCGGTCTAGCTCAACGATGAGCTCTTTAGATGTTCAGTCATATCGGACGGATATGACGTTGCATGTCATCATCATGGGAACCTCATCATCGCTGGTATCCTCGGGTCCCGACGGATATCCGTCTGCAGGCTTAAAGCTTTGCCACCAATGAATTCATTATCATACTCTAATTTAATTATAATGGCTTAATTCTTTTTGGTTTGGACTCTGCTCTCACTAACGTCGTAGAAATTCGTCAAGCTCAAGCGACGAAGCAATATGTGTCAATGTACTCTTTCTGTACCCCGATACTTATTGAGGAGCAAATCTCTGCACTCTCGTAGTAAATTATCCTTTCCTCGATGAACTAAAGTCCAGGCTGGGAACAAAAATACCACGAGATGTGGAGCGCGATAAAATCATTTCTCTCTCCAAGCTAGGAGGTTAAAGAGCTGTATTAATAGTTAAGTCTTAGCTCTTTAGGAACGACCAGTAAGCGTAAACATCCGAAGGCGATTAATGGTTATTAGTCGTATCATTTTCACCTTAGCTGATAACCTTGCTTTGCCACTTATGCTAGCCGAGGGCTATGAAAGCTGTATTAAGTTAAGGAGAACACCCTTCCTCTTTCCTTTACTAAAGCAGGGTTCAATCTCCCCTTCCTCCTGCTCTGGTTCAAGACTAGCTAGGTATCCTCCTCAGTATCGTTACCACGCTAGCTTGAATAGTCTCAGAGCTTGGCTACGATTGCCTCGAAGGAATGCAGAGCTGTCTTATAGTAGCGAGCACTCCCCTTATGAACCTTAAACCAGAGGACAGAAAGAAAGCAAAAGGAGAAGGGACTAATAGATGTTATCCTACTAGCAGTGACTAGAAGGAAGGGAGCCAAGTCACTAACTAGAGGAAGGGTCTACGATTGCCGGGTCGTGTTCGTGAACCTATAAAGAACTTTTAGAATTGCTTACACTCCTCGGAAATTACTGAAAGACTGGCCTACGACCCCTCACAGAAAAAGGGTCTCTGCTTAAAGGAATTGAAGAGAAGTCTTTGGGCGTACTTTGACGAGGGGTGACAACTCCTTCTTTCTATTCTATAGAAGTGCCAATAAAAGATATAATTACTATTAAAATTGAGGGATTCTTAGTCTAGTCTAGCGCGTAGTTTCAAAGAATTAAATTAAGAGAATCAGCGATCTATGCCTTACGAACGTCAACCACCTCTTTAAGGTCTTCAGTAGTTAGGGGGCGCGGAGCCACTGTTATCTCCTCTTAGCGAGTATGGTACCCACTCCTCTTATTGGCTGGGGATGTGTACACAGCAGTCGAAGCAACGTATAATAAGCGTCGATCGCGATACGCCTTCGATCACCCGGATAGATTGAGTCAAGTAATGGCATCCACTGAGAGCTTACCTTAACAGGCATGACATTTAAAGAAGGCTACGTCTAGACCTGAAGAATCCCTTAGTCTTCCGGTCGAGGCATATTATCTAAGCGACTCTCCTAGTGCTTAGTGGGCCAAGTGTATTTTCTTTTAGTTAATCTACCCGTTTTACGGCCGGTTTCTTATTATCCTTCGCTTGTAGCGACTGAATCTTGTTTCCGATACAGCACCATTGATTGGTCTATTGGCAGGGAATTAAAGATTTTG
>CM041014.1:27387467-27434967 GCA_022984855.1 Dimocarpus longan
GAACGATTCTATCTATCACTGACGTCATTTCTTGTATTAAGTCAATCTTCATCAAGACAGTTGACCGAGTCGAAACCTACTGCTCAAGTCTTCCGAACCGATCCACGAATAGCTAGAAAACATTTTCTTATTTTCGAAAATTTCTGCTTCGCCGCTTTTCTACTTGGCTGTACGACATGAGTTTCAGTATACCAAATAAAGGTCAAACCCCACTGAAGCACTGGAAAAATGTTGAACGATTTCTAGCGCTTTTCAAAAACCATTTGCTTGCAATGCCTTGAGTGGACAAGGTAAGACAGTACGCTCACTAGATCCATCATACTATTACGAAAGTACACTGAACACTCACCCAATCTTGAAAGTAGAGTGGAATCACTCACTTGGCTAGAATTTCCAGCAGTAGTGCTCCCGTCACAGGTTTCAGCTTTGCTAGATCTGACATGGATGTTTTGGGCTGAATTCCATCATCAACAGACACTTGTGCAAAGATGGAAATTAGCAGCGCGTAGTCCTTCACCACAGAACTCCCTCAGCTTCCTTCCTTAAGCTATGCTCTGAGTCCTAATATCCATCCTTACTCCTTTTAGTCCAACTCCAGCACAAAAAGTCTCTGTGCTCTCGCTATCTCTAACGTGATTCCCTTCCCTTTCATGGGCTTGTGAGTACGAATTAGGATATGAAAAGGCACCAACATCGGTGACTAGTAGGGATGAAACCAGTTCCAGTTCAGGCATCATCCTAATCATCAGATAGGGAAGCCGGGAAAGAGGCAGGTGAGAAAGCGCTCTCTTTAAGTTGAAGCGAGTGGATCAACAACATCCTCTTTCGTCATGTCTGGAATATAAACCAAGACCAACGAGCCCTCGGTCAAGCGAATGACGACTTTGAATTGAGGATCACTAGAATCCGAAGCTCTTTCAAGTCCTCTGGGCACAAAGGAACTACACACTACACTATTCTTTTTATCTCTGAAGTTCGAAGTCTTCTCTGCTCTTAATAGAGAGCGCAGTTCCAGCAGAATCTTAATCAGACTCTCGCTCGTACCTAATCAATGCCGAAAAGCCTACCTAGATAGGGATAGACCACCCAACCTGTGAACCAAAGCGCATTCTAACTCCCTTTGGCACAAAAGAAAGTCTGCTATAAAATCAAATAATCGTCGGATGCCAGGTTTTGATTTGAATTTGAAACTCTCCGTTCCTTCTTGACTTGCCTTCGAGCTAGTTGAAGTTGCTTTCGATGTCGTAGCAGTCTCGGGGTAATTTGGTCTAGTAGCCGTTGCAGTCCTTCTATTAACCATTCTTTCTCCCATAGGTTCTATCTCTAGGTAGGAATAGTTTACAGTGGGAGTGAATTAGGTTGCAGTTGATAGCAGATGGAGAAAGCTAAAGGCAGAGCTTGGATTGGATTTTCCAGTGGGAAATCCGTCAGAAAAGTTGTACCTTGACAAGCCCCACGATGCTTCTGGCAGCCATCATCGCAGGGACGAAGAGATTCCCAAGACCAGAACTATAGACTCATTCTGCACCAGCCCACTAGAAAAACAAAGGGCAAGGAATTTCGCCCGAAGCGCACTTCTTTCGAACGAAAGGACTTGGCGGGACCCGTCAATGGAAGATGGCTAGCGAACCTCAGTGCGTGGGGAAAGGTCATAGAGTTTACAGCCGAAATGCTGCATAAAAGGAGTGAAATTTGGTGGCTTCACACAAAGCAATCGACACTTTAATTCGAAAGACGAAAGACCAACCTAAACGTGAGAATCGGCTCGAAGATCAAAGGAATTCCTCCAGGTAAGGTGAGGCCAAGCTGCGGAAGGAACTTTCCGTCCAAAGAGTCTAGATAGAGTCGGAAAATCGGCCCTCTGGAGGTGAACCTGTGTGATTTCGCCCTGTTCTTATGGCGGGCAGTAGCAACAACACGATCTCTCGGAAAAAAAAGACTAAAGCCCTATCCAAGATGCCCCACCAATCAAATAACGCACTGCAGAGCCAGGGTTTTGCCCCAAAGTACGCTTTTGCTCGCTCCGAAAGTCAGTACAAACCGGGCAAAGAAGCAATGTCGACCACCCCTCAAGGAGATCGGCGAGCCCTTTCTCCCTGATGCATGGGACAAGGCCGGGGAGTAGAAAGATTATAAGCGCACGCAGCCCTCAGGCAAACCAAACCAGGCTGATGAAACCTAACCAGAAATCAAAATCAATTACGCCGGTCGTTGTGATCCTTCTTTCTCTTCCAGCCCAAGCCCATCTTGACTATTCCTCAAAAGAAAGAAAGGAAGGCTCAGAAGGACTCGCCCAAAGCAGAAATCTAATATACAGATGGAATGGTTCATCAACATGCCTTGGGAGCATGAGAGCGCGACCCTTCCCTTGGGCAAACAAATAATCCTTAATAAGATGTAGGGCTCACCTACCCCAAAGGATAGGGTAAAAGGTTATTCCAATCTTTCGGATAAAACCTAACCGACAATTCATATTCTGGAAAGACCCTTCTTACTGGGCGTCTCTCCGCAAAGACGCTTCTTTCTGTATGAGGACCTACTGACAATGTAAGATAAGAGGGCAATGAAATGGAATATTTATCATTCTCTCCCTCTGAGCGCTATTGTTCTTTTAGCACCGCCGCCGGATAGGAATTAACCCATGTCAACAGTAAGGAATAGGGATAGAGTAAGGCATTTACCTATTGAAATAGGAGAGAGTGATTCGATTCAGCTGCTAACAAGCGCAGGTTTTTCATTAAATGAATGCTTATTCGGAAAGGTCTATGGTAGGACTAGTAGCATTATCTAGATGCCGAGAATAGAATTGTCTCTTTGAAAGGTAAGATGAGTGAAGTCAACAGAGATGCGCGTAATCGTCTTCTGTCTCTTTCCTGTGCTATCAATTATCTTTTTCTCATCCAGCAAACTACTGCTTCTTTGCTTACGCACTCCGGCTTTGAGCTTTGAAAGAGGCCACGGTCACGCTACCGGGTATCGGGAGCCAATACCAGCATAAGTAATAGTTTCACCAGTGGATCGTCGAAGGAGGGCGGTGGGCCCCCTTCAAAGAACTTTTTTCTTCCGCTACATTCCTATCATTCGTTCTTTCCTTCTTTCTTGCTGTAGGCTTTCATACCAATTGATATGGATCGTTCCCAAATGCTACCTCTTGGGCTAAAGCCCTCTTCCGATGCCTTTTATTCTTCATAGTGATCTCCTCTACCCGCCGAACCACAGAACCGCTACCTCTCGTCCCTTATCTTCTTATCTGATTTACTGTCCGTCCCGTTACCTCTATTTTTAGGGATTATGACCAGCAACTGGCACACCATAAAGAATAGGCTTTTGGCTGAAAAGAATCATAGCATTGCCTCTGTCTTCATGCAAAACACGTCTACCACGCTGTGAGCAAGCCGCGGGTCTAAGCCACAGGAACAGGAAGGAGTCACTCTTGTTGTTATAGCTGTTGTTCGCTTGGCTTTAGCTCGTCTTTCTCTTTCTATTGAACAATATGAATTGCCAAATCTATAGGCTATGTCAATAGTCATCGCCTTGTCTGACTCCATTAGCATTGCCTCGGTATACAACCAACCATTCCATATTCATTGCCTCCTCGTATTACATATTATACAAAGTAACCAGATCTCCTCACTCGAGTTCTTTGCATTGAGCTCGCTCGGTTCGTCTGTTCATTGGAGGAAAGCGTTTATGGAGCTTCATGTATCAGCCCGCTGTCCTTCTGTCTCTGATCCCCAATATGAGTGAGACCAAGATGGCTGACTGGAGTTCCACAAATCAGCTGGTCATGTCATGGCTTCTCAATGCAATTGAGCCTACAATTGCTACCAGTCTTATGTTTATGGCATCGGCTAAACAGGTATGGTCTTTTATTTCCATGATCTTTATTCCATAGGAAATGAAGCTAAGATATTCCAGCTTGAATAAGAAGTCCAAAATCTTAGTCAGGGGGATATGACTGTTGCTGAGTACTATACTCAACTTAAGACCATATGGTAAGAGATCTTCTTATATCAACAAGTTCTTTCCTGCACTTGTGATTGTTCCAATGCCCAAGGAAAACAGAACAGAGGTTATGCAAAAGTTAACTTCTCCTTTTTCACGTAGAGCAGGTTTTCCCTCAATGTAGAGGCCTTATAAGTTCCCTAGGTACTCCCCAGATCGCGAGTACTGATAGATATTGGGTCTACCCATCGGCCTTCTGTAATAGGGCACTCAATCAATCCCCAATCGATCGCTCGCCAGTTGCGAGTTGCGAGCTACTCTTTCTCTTCCTATCACTAGGTCGGTCCGTCGGATTATAGTGCTCGACGATTCTATTCTATTAGTCTGGTACTGGTATCCTTCGTTCCCGAAGAATTCGAGTCAACGGCAGAATCGATCAATCGCCCCAGGTGTAAGGCCTATCTCGTTTAAAAGTATGACCGCGGTCCTTTCCTTGGTTTAGGGATTAGGGTGGTGTGCTCTATCCGAATTTCAGGTGTGCTCTTGTGAGTGGGGGTGTGTGTTGTGCCAGAAGGGGCGTACCAAGTAGGTGATTCAAATTATTGCATATAGAAAGAGAGAGTCGGAACTTTGGAGAGCTATCGACCCTTAAAGACGGGTGGAAAACAAGAGTTTATTTATACTATATAGGTTCTTCTTTTCTACCTTTCTTTCTTATCAATGAAGAAGAGAGCATAATGGGTACAGGAGACTTCATTACGAGAGTGGAGTGCTTGCTTGGATCAAGTCGCGTAGCCGCTTTCCTTGCAGATTTTAGGGATTCAATTTCAAAGTTTATTATCTAGGCTTCGATTAGCATGTGTTAAGAATATGATCCTTCCTTGCTCGGTTGAGCAAGCCTAAAATCCCTGCTTTAAAAGTTCTAACAAAACAAGCATGAAGCATAACATAATTTAACAAATGGAGTTACTGCTGACTCTGACTCACTGCTTAAAGAGAATAAATAAGGCGTTACAGTTCGTAATAAATAGAGTGCTTAATGAACAAAAGAAGGGATTTAGCGAAAGCCTTAGCTGTGGATGCTCAAAGAAAGAAAAGAACGAATAGAAGAAGGACTTGGACGAAAGGTTTACTTACCTACTGATCTTGCATGGTCTTTCTCAGCACGAGTCTTGTTCTTATCCTTCCTTCGCTGCAGATGGCAGATCTACCGCACAACGTTCCCTTGATTGATGGGAGTATTGAACAACCAGCAAAAGAGACAGTAAAGAAGCTCAGCTGAGAGTGGATCCTATCCCATGTTTACCAGCGGGAGAGTCATCCGTCTAACAAGAAAACGAACGGAGGCGCCGAGATATTATATGACCAAAGGCCTTGTCACGAGCCGGATTCGAACCAGCACCTCTGGAAAAAATCCAGCGAACTACCTTTCATTCTACCTGTCTGAAAGGATTAAGCCATACGAAGCCGACATTACTGGATTAGCCATCTTTTCATTTGCCTTGGCTTTCTTGTTCGTGTATAGGATTGTATACCTTCTTTCAGGAGCATGAGTTCTTGGAGTGGAGCAGGGGCTATTGAAGACGGTCTTCTTGGCTTTCGCTTTCTGGCATATTCCGCAGCTATTGAAGAAGGTCTTCTGGGCTTTCGCTTTCCCGGGATGGGATCTCTCCCTTGTCCGGGGGAGCTCTCCTGACTTTTTTTCTGATGCTACATAAGTGCTGTGGGGTAAGGGTTGAAATTCGCCGACATTTTCCTTGCGGCTGGTAGAATAGGCTTCAGATAGAGGAAAAATTGACTATTAGACGAAATCCTGACTTTGGAGGATAAAGACTAATCTGAATTTGAGGATTCTGCTTGCTGGATTAGCACAAATTGAGCTATCTGACTCAATGAAATAGATCCCTTGCCGGTCGGATTCAACAACTAGCAAGCCTAGCTGGGATAGAAACCGAACCTACTAACAAAAAAGGAGCTATTAGAGGACTGCTCACTAACTCCTTTCCTTTTCTCTAGCGTTGAACGGGTTCTGGGCTTTGCTCAGAGGAGTTCTCAACCTAAGAATCATTCCTATTTGGGAAAACCACACGGAAAGAAAGAAATCGAAGAAATCTAGGAGAAAATGCCTGCGCTGGAAGAGATTGAGGGGCAAGTGCCCATGTCTCTCAGGAAGGTGCAAGTCAGGCAATTCCCCTAGCGATCATGAGCTGGCAATGAGAAGCTGACGATCAGAAGTTGCTGGTGCAGCCAATGAGTCAGTCAACGGAGCTAATGTTCAAAGGTTGCAAGGAAAGCCCTGTCCCCAATGGTTAGGAAAGCTGGTAGAGCTCACGATCAAGGATTTGCCGGCCAAGCCATGTCAGGAGCTTTCAATGGAGCCATCATGCCCCAACTACGAAATAGAGGAGCATGCCTGCCTATGGAATCATATCAATTTCTAAAGAGATTCTGGAAAGCCAAGACATGCACGCGGGTGGGAGGAACCGAACTGATTGATATCGAACCCGGCTTGGGTGCCCGATCTCGAATACCATTTTGTTTCAGAATCTATGCTGATAGGGGCTGGACCGTGAATACCATGATCGATTGATTTATTGAGCTTGAGCTTATCCAAGACAGTCTGACTTCGGTGAAATAGATCTTCCTATGCATTTTCTATTGGGCGACTAAGCAGACACAGAAAGTAGTGACTAAACATACATGGCAAGTGCAAGCCCCAAGAAAGAAGATGTTTTCGGTTCGAAGGTCATTCCAAGCAATGCGGTCGATGGCCCTTATGTTATTGGAAGAACTCAACTACCAAAGCTAGGCCTGACACAATCTCATGTCAAAGAGTTATCGACACCGCGGTGTAATGACTGGGGGAATCCATTCCTTTAGGTGAGTAGTACTGCAAAAATAGGAAAGTGCTTTATCATCAGTGAGAATTAGGCGTTGGAAAAAAAATCTTCTAATGTTTAGCTCAGAGATGGGGTTATCTAAAAGATGCTCCTAGTGTACTAATGACTCACTCTTATATGTTCATAGAAACAAAGATGGAAAGTCTGAAGTAGAGCCAGGTCGTTTCACGGATGAAATTCCATAGGAAAATAGAGAATGGAAGGTTTAGAGATATTTGAAGGTAACCTCCCTGCGCGGGCTAGAGAAAGAAAATTCCTTGTTCACAACGTGTGTGCGTGATCGATTCAAAAGGGGTTGGGAGGCTTCAGTAAGACAAAAGGACTGTAAGACTTTCCTATAAGAAAACGGGCGGGGCGTGTGGAAGCACCTTGATTGGCTGCCCGCTCCTATACTTGGGATTTAAGGTCACGTCTTACTTTTAAAGTCTCGATTCTTACTTCCCTTTTAGTGCGGTCACCCAGTGAAATCCGGTTCATCTGCGCTTTGACAACATAAAAAAGGGCCCACTCGTTCAGTACCGAACCCTAATCATCCAATCCTGTTAACTGAGTAGCCGCCCTTTCGAATGATCCAGAATAGGCATATATAGAATAGACTTCTGTACAACATAAACCGATAGATAAGCCTTAGTGTACGACTGGCTTTTCTTCCTATCCCATCTGGAAGTGGGAAACAAACACAAGTAGGATCCCCGCTCATAAACCACATCTGCATGATTCACCCCAAAATTCTTCCTTGCTTTCAAGAGAAAATTACCAAGTGACAGGTAGGTAAGCAAATAATTAGGCATCCTTAGATGAAAGAGCGGTTCTCAGGTATGATTATCCATCAGCAGCAAGTAGAAAAATCAAGAGTTTGCTATTTGGAAGTGAGAAGGTCCTTTTTTTTTTAGTCTACTCATTTCATTCAGATATAGTTGTGCCTGCCTGGTGAAAGGACCGGTTGTTGACGCAGTCGGTGCCAGTAGCAGGCATAGAAAGGTATCCTCATCCTCCCGTACTTATATTCAAGTGACTTCGTTTGCGGAATACTAATTCTAATATCCAGGTGCGGCATCTTTGGTCGATCAATCTCGAGTGTGCAGGAACACTTTGATTGCTAGCTTCACGTCTTCAGTCCGGCCTCCTGAAGAAGGACGAGCAGCGTTATTTTCTAGGGGCAACCCACCCATTTTTGAGTGTTCAAGTGGCCTAGGTACCTGGATCTTCGATCCAATTCCTTTCTGCTGTTTAAGAAACTTTGCCCTCCCTTTCTGATTGTGAGCTTATGCCATTAGTGTAGTGGCTATAGGCTTTACCAACTCTCCCGTTTTTTACTTCTCATTTCACCTGGGCGCTCTATTATGTTATTCATTCTCGATGCTTTGATTCGGCTCCTGGCCAAAACCTGAACTACGAGCGTTGTTTCAACTTCTTTCTTTGGTAGGTAACACGCCACGCCTATCTGTTCAAGTGTCGTTACGATTCAATCGAGTTAGAGGCTACATTACTCGTGATCCCTCTATTGCTGGAACCGGCCCGGTCGCAAAGAGAGCAGTCGATCGGTTCTTAGTAGTTTCGAGGAGGTATATACTATTGGATTCTCAAGATTGGAGGAAAGAACGACGATGGAATAGGAATGGGAATGGGCTGAGTTGAGTACAAACGAAGGATAGGTATTAGCTAAAGGGCGCAGGCAGAACTAGGTGTTATTTACCTTTTGAGTTATCCGGCCGAGATAGAAGTGAATACTAAACGAAGAGAGCAAGGCTCCCCCAAGGGAAGCAAAAAACGAGCCTCGCTTCTAATATCAAGTGATCCACACAGGCAAGAAGTCGATTACGTATCGAAGAGGGCTATAAGTAGGCCGTTTGCTATTGCGATCAGGGCTGCTCGCCTTTATACGGCTTGGCTTCGCTATCGCTCCGTCGGCCTAAAAAGTCGTATTCCTACCATACAAGAATGCCTATTATCTAGTGCTAGAAGCTTCGCCAGAAGCAAGCAAGACGAGGTCGCTCTGCTTCGTAGACAAGGCTCGTTCCGACTTACGAGCTCGTGTAGTACTCGCCCCTATCTCTAAAGGGGCTTATGCACTCTACTCGCTGTCTACTAAACGAGCGTTAGAGCGAGCGAGTGAAGCCTTCAATTTAGTGGCTTCCCCCTCACCCCACTAAAAAATTCAAATCCAAATACCAGCTCCCCTGGTTTGGGGGATTAATTGATTGGATACCCGAGAACCATAATCTTTCCTAGGAACAGCTTCTACGACGATAGATAGGGGTCAGGTTTGTTTGGCATCTATGCCCCCTGCCCTCCAAACAGTATGGGAGCCTTTCAGCTCGTACTGCTCACACTCCTAGATCTTCACGGCACCTCCTCTGTGAGCTGGGAGCTGCTCCGAAAAGCAAGGCCTACTTCAAAATAAAAATTCGCTTTCAACAACACCATAAAAAAAGTAAACTATGGTTGCCCACTGATCTGATCATAGGTGAAATCCAATCCCTTCGCTTCGCGCCAGGCTTGGAAACCGTAAGTCAGGCTCCTTTCGCCTCTCGGAAGCGAGAAAGCGAGCAGCAAGCATCAAAAGCCCTTTCCCCTTTTCATAATAATAAGGTCAGCTTCATAGCTCCAATCTATACAAGGGGCAAGCCAAAACCAGCTGAAGGAAGGGCTTCATAGCCTTACATTAGAGAAAGGGTATTATTAAAAAAAAACTAGGTTTGGAACCCTACTCCCCAACAACTACAAGGATGCTTGCTTGCTGGCATCAAAGCCCTTCATTTTTAAGATGGGGCGGAGGGCGCACAACCCATTCTCTGCTCTTTTCCTGAGCGTTTCACACTAAGCTCTTCGATCCAGCCCTGCGCCTCTCTAGGCATGAGCTAACGCTCATGACTGGTATATGGATCTCTTTATATAGTGGTCGGCCTTCTAGAAGCTTCGCCAGAAGCGACTAGTCGCTTCCCGAATGCCTCTTTACTTTAGTATGTATGGTCTATTCCAATGCCTCCTTCCTTGCCGCCAACGTACGCTACTAGGCAAGCTACCTTGCTTGCATTTTAAGCGGAGCGATTTGTCGAGTCTACGAAGCTTCGTAGTTGCCCCCCCTTTGCCTCGCCATGCCACTAGACCCATAATGACCGGCGAGTCGGAATATGTACGAATATAACCACGCGGAGCGCCGGACCGGTCTATCGAAGAAAGAGATCATTGAGCCTATTTAGCCGAGCTAAGGTTTGGAACCCTAGTTTATTATTAAAATAGAATGCTGGGAATCGCAAGAATTGAGAAGTCTTCCATTGTGGGGTGGGAAAGACAGGTTCGGAAATGGCCGGATTAGCAGGAGGAAGGGCGGCCCCACCCTGAAACAAAGGTGTACGTACATAAGCGGGTTATGGCCTTAACTTGATAGGGCTCCTTCCTATCTATCTTGACCGGGAAGAGGGGGGAGGCCCTTTCGGAAGCCCTGCCCGCCCTTCTCTATTTTGAGGGATCCCTCATATTTAGGATTCCAGGCTTCCCGGACTCGTAACAGACGGCTAAGAACAAGAAGAGGATCAGTAGTCTCTGCCGTTGCAGGTCCTTCTCCTTCCGCCGAGACGGCCCTCTTTTTTTTTTGTTTGTTCACCGTGGCACGAAATCATGAAGAAGCTGGATCAGAAAGAGAGTGGCGCCTAGTCGTTGAGAGCGTCTGTTGTCTTTGTAGAGGAACAGTACGATCTTGGACTGGCCCCCTTCGCATGGCCTAGAAAGAAAAAGAAGTCCGTGCTACTATAAGGCCTCTAAACTCCTCCCTCAGGACACTGTTGCGTTGCCCATGGGGACGGGGTAGCCCCGACTTCCATAGGTCCTTGGTTCGACCTCCTAATGAGAATTGAGGTCCTTGCGCGGGCGTCTCATCCCTAAGACCTAAGACTTGCTTGCTCTGTATGGAGTGCCCCGTGGTTCCTCGAGTGCCAGCCGCAGAGAGGAATGCCATCAACTAGGGCGCTATTGGCCACTAACCACTCGCTCGCCGGCCGCTCGGGCTCCGCGTTTCAAGTTCGTTATCCTAACCGTCTCCTCTGCTCCACCGGGAGCCTGGCCCCTTCTTCTATCTTATCTACTGCCTTGCTCCTCGGCTCCCTACAGCTCCAGCCGCTCGCTGTAATAGCTTGCTTCTCGGGTGGCTCGCACCCCGGGTGGTGCGGCTGAGCCAGAGTGGGCTCAGCAGTCGGCCTATGTTTCCGGGCGCACGCATAAAGGCATGATTAGTTCCACAAATCTCACTGCACTGACCATAGTAAACTCCTTCTCGTTGTACCAAAATAGAGATCTGATTTAAACGACCAGGTACAGCATCACATTTGACACCTGAGGAAGGTACAGCCCAACTATGAGGTACATCAGCTGATGTTACAATAATACGTAGATGAGTTTTGGCTGGTACAACCACTCTATTGTCCACTTCTAATAAACGTGATTGACCCAATTCTAGATCATCTTCTGGAATCGTATAACTGTCAAAAGTGAGTGACTGTTCATCGGAACTGTTATAGTCTGAATACTCATAAGTCCGATACCATTGATGTCCAATAGCTTTGATAGTAATTGCTGGATCTACTACTACCTCGTCCATTGAGTATAACAGAGCAAATGATGGTATAGCGATGAACATCGGGATGATACTAGGAAAGATGGTCCGAAGAATCTCGATAGTAGTTCCATGAACAATCCTTTGCGGGATTGGATTCTTTTGATAATGGAAATGCCATAAAGCGCGAACCAAGATCCATAATACGAAAACCAAAATCAGAATGAGGAAGAAAAAGATATCGTGATGTAAGTCTATTATTCCTTGCATCATAGGTGTTGCTGCGTCTTGAGATCCTAATTGCCACGGTTCCGCTGCATCACAAGGAGCAATTGTGAGGAATAACCATTCTAGAACAATCATTTGCTTTGCTTCAGTTGTTGACTGCTCCGCTCTCCCCAAAACGAAGAGAGACTTTTCTTAAATGGACCTGATTGAACCAGGAAAGGCATGGGAGTTTTTGGGCGTGTCATCTCAAAGCGAGATTTTTTTCTATATGTAATTGTCTGTACGATCGAAAGACAAGATCAATCATTTAGTCTAGTCAAAAAGGATCTATTATATGCGAATTCCTTGGCATCTATAAAGATGCGCTATCGGTGACTCGATTCTTTCTCTTTATTTCCCTGTAACCAAGTTCAACTGACTTGGAATGCTAACCTAACCGGATTGGAATACTGGACAGCTTCTTCGAAAGCTAAGGAACAGCTAAGGTACGGGCTTGGAATGATAACAAAGAATTCGACTTTACATCGTCCTGACACACCCATGGCAGTCACTGAATTACCTAGAAAAAAAAGGGCTATCTGTCAGGCAAGAAATCCACATTGACCGACAAGAATGTCTCAACCCAGTCTAGAATCGTCGATTTTGGCCTGATCTTCTGATTGACAACCAGCCTTACTTTCTAAGAAAAAGTCCCTTAGGGAATGGTCTTATCTGGCTTTAGACTCCTCTCAACGACACAAGGGACAAGGTTATGAAAGAGTTTGCCTAAGAAGCTGAAGGGCCCATGCCGCAGCACAGCGCTAAAAGCCTTTCGACTCACCACCCATGGGATGGCTGGCTTCACTTTAAAGCAGGAACAGAACGTCAGTTGACAACCTTAAGCTTCTACTACTACAGACCTATCCTTCCTACTTAACGGCAGCTAAAGAGTGTGACACTCGAATCCAATCATCTAAGGAGTCAATACCCTTCTTCGCTTCACTGAACAATCCCGGGACAGGCGTAGTGCATCCTTTAAAGAAGAATCAGCCGAAGAATCAACTACGAGACTGTGGCTTTGATGCCGGACTCCCCATTCCCTTAATGAAGAGAGGGACTCTTCTATTCATCTCTAATGTTCTGGCTAATCCCCTCTCTTAGTCATAGGGGGACTTCTTCTCGCTCATCAAGAAATCTCCTATAGTTGGAAGTGGCAGGTGTATCTCCAACTCTTTCTTTTCCCGCTAGCGCTACTGTTGCTTTTGTGCCAGCTGTCTTTCTTTCCCCTGTCCTGGGACTTTCTCGCTCTGGTTTCATGTCCCCCATTCAATGCTTTCAGTTTGGTTGTTGAAGAAAGTCAAAGTTATCCAGTCTTTCCTTTGCTTTGGCGGAGTAGAGTCCTATTAATCTATCAATAGAAGGTTAGAAGAACTACAGAATGTTATCCTGTGCTTTCCTTTTTGGCTTTAGGCTCCTGTTATCCCGTACTCAATTCCCTTAATGATGGTCGGGACTCTTCACTCTTTCTCTCCTCTCCAACCAGTCGAAAGGACGATTTGCCTTTTCTCTGTTTGCTTTGGCTAGATATGTCCTTTCAAGGGCAGCTCTTTCCTTTCCCTTCCTGACCTTGGGACTGGCTAGCGCCTTTTATGAACTCTGATCCCTAATCTCTCAATCTCGTATATCATCTTTTCTTTCTTTCTTCTAGCTCTAGCTTTTTCAAATCCCTATCGTCCAATAACGTAGATAAGGTCACAGCTCGTGCATCTTCTTATTACTACTAGTCTCCTCCTTGCCATCTTTGTCGCTGCTTTCCTCTTGTTTTTGTTACTCTGATCCCGATGTTGTGAGAGTGGCTTTTGCCTAAGCAAAAAGTACACTATAGAGATAGGGGCAGGCCCACTTCGATTTGCCTAGGGGTGTAGATTCATCACCCATCCCTAGCTGCTTTAAGAGATTACTAGCTATCGGCTCAAAGAAATTAGATAGAATAGTAGGATTCGCCTGCCCTTTTGTACTTTCTCTTCAACCACTTTAGCTGCTTCTGAATTCATTTATTAGCCTTAGGTCCCAACCAACAAGCAACTCCTGAGCGCACTGGCGCGAAAGCCGTTGTGAACAAGCAACTCCTGAGCAGCACTACCGCGAAAGCCGTTACGCGTTAGCGCATACGTTTTCTTGGTGCTTCTGATCTTTTCTTTTCACTTGCAGATACTTCGCTTGGGGAACAGACAGACTTCTGATTACTTGAATCTCGGGGTAAACTAACTCTTACTTCACTCCAATTGAATTGACTTCCTTCAGTCACTTCCTTGCTTGCTCTTTTCTTCTACTTGCTTGCCCGCGCTTGCTTGCCTCTTCATGGTCGCCTACACGCTCAAACCTGCTCCTTTCTAGTCTAGTCTAGTCTAGAATCAACACCAAACAAAGCTTCACCTTAACTACGTACAAGATACCTGTGAAAGCCCTGACCGTGGTGGACGCATGCACTCGCAACACAAAAGTCAAGCGAAAGATGCCCCTCCATATGATGGCTTCCTATTCCTATACCGTACACTAGCAGCATACAGAGCCGGTTCCCCGATACAACATTGAATCTGATATACTTTTTAGAAAAAGGATTACAATCAGGCTATTCCTGTCGTAAAAGCCAATCAAAAAAGAAGCAGTTTTACTCAAGAAAAGCTGCCAAGTAGGAGAAGCAGCCAAGGAAGGAACCCAAGCTAACGCAACTCTCCGCAAACTAGCTGCAGTTGAAGGCGCTTCGACTTGAGAGGAAGAAGTGGAGAAGGAAGCGACAAGTTCCTCGGATAGGCACGGCACCACCCATGAGGGGTCCGAAACGACGCTTTCTCCGGGCAGAGGTCTAGCTCAATTTTCTTAGCAATGCCGATACTGCATATCGCGCATGCCATTGATTCTGATAAACATCACAGAAAACTTCAAACTTCTGACGGTCAGAGCCCCTTTCTAATAAAGTTTCGTCTCTTCTTTCCCCATTTACAGGGGATTGACTAACCCCACGGATATGTTGTCACATTTAGCTCAGCCTGTTATAGCGAGCAAGCAAAGCCTACTTCTACTTTGTTGGAGAGAAATCCTGCCCCTAATGCTATTTGATCAGCGGATCATAAATGAGCCCAGCTTCGCTAAACTCGCACCGACTGCGGGTAGCTCTTCACGAAAGATTGTTGGCATGCCTCCCATAAGAAGGCTGATAAGGAAACCTATGAGACCGCGTTGTTCTAATGTTTTTCCTAAAGAGCAATCGATTACTATACTAGTGCATGCAAACAGAAATCTTAGAGCACCTTGATCCTATTGAAAAGAAAGGGCTCGGGCGAGAAGGCCGGCGGGGTCAGAAGAGTTCAGAGAAGGTTGGATCCGGGAAGGCTTAAGCCGATACCGAGGGTTTTGAAACCGATCGATATGCAGACGCAGCAAAAGCAAATGAATTCGATTCCTCAATCAAGGTAAGGTGATTTGAGAAGCTATCGAAACTATTCCGAAGTTGATGATTTCGTTCTAGCTAGGGCAATAGCAGGGAAAGAGAGAAGTTCACGCTCTCCAACTAAGAAGCACTCACCTCCTAATAGAAGAGATAACGTAAGGAAGAAAGACTAGCAGATGCGGACGATGTAAGCGGTCGATCAATTGAGACTACTTATAGTCCGCTAACTAGGGGAAAGAGAAGAACTACTATGAAAGGGATCTTCTTATAATACAAGAGGACGATACAACTACTACCTATATTAATTGCTTTCACTTGCAGTGAAGAATCTTGCTGTATCTCAGGCTGCGCTTCACTGGCCTTAACGGTATCTGGCTGTCACTCTTTCACTTGAGCATGGAACTCTCTGTTTTCAGCGACAGGAGAGGGCGCAGCCGTCTTCTTGTCGATACTACGCCGCAGGATCTGATCCCTAATTCGTATTAATACGGTTAACCCTATGCTTCGGGCACTCCGAATCATCATGATCACCCAGTCCCAACCACTGGCACATCAACAGGGCTGGTGGCTTATCGGGACAGTCTTTCTAAAATGTCCCCATTGTTTGCATTGCAAGCACTGAACGATCGGACGACCCTGCGGATCTCGGGCAATCTGTTGTCGTTGCGTTTGTCGCAGGTCTCCCCCTTTCTGATTCTGGCGGGTTTCCTATCCTACTTATAGTGATTCTGTTTGCTATAAGGTCCTTGTACAGACGTTTGGTACGTCCTTTGATCGCGGTTCCGTCGAGTTTTCTCAACATACAATCGTCGGTAACATGGTCTTCCGACAAATATGACATAACTTTTTGTTTTCACAAGACAAGAAGAATTCTTGTAAAGGCGGAGCTAAAGTCCGTGCTTTCAAGTATTGACGATTTAGTACATTCTGAAGCAACCAAGTGATGGTAACATAGACAGGTACCTGAGATTTAATAGAATGTAGGTTCAAGATCTGATCTTGGAAAGGGGGTGAGAGCCATGCTTCCTGCAAAAGACGAAGATGATCAATGAAACCCTCTCTGACTGGAAGCTACTATTCTATTAAGGAGGAGTCAGTCACACCATCGATTCCAGGTGCTTTAAAGCAAGTACACCCTAGAAAAGTGTTTCATATATTAGCTCGTCTTATGATGAATCCATTTGACTGATGATCAAACTACCGGCTCACTACGTACCTACTTTGATGTTTCGTCGGTCTTTTTTTTCCCCTTCCCTTGAAGCGTACACGAGTTTATGTACTAGCCCCAGTGTACATAGCAACTAGAATGAGTGGTCAAATCCTTTTGTGGAGTCTTTCACAATTGGAGGAATTGCGTTTCAGCTTTCTAAATAGAAATAGGAAGAAAGGGGAAGTTTCAGTCCTTGGTATCCCATTCCAAACATTTGAGTGCTTTTGGCCTTTCTAAGATAGAGATGTCCGCTCGCACTTTAGATCTTCACCTGGGTCCCAACTAGACGTTCACCCGCTGACATGCCTTCTTTGGACGAGATGATGGTATATGATATATAGGAACCCTGCGTCATCAGGACAACTTTGCCTGCTGCTTTATCTCCTCCTTCCTTTTGATTATTGGGTACGACCTGGGGTCTTTTCTTTCTCCCTTTTAGGGATAGGGAGCCGAGCCCGCGTCTTGACGATCTTTGCAGCGGATAGCGGAATGGCTTGGCTTTAGGTGTTTCATACATGGCTAGGACTGTAGTCTCAAATTGACGACTTACTTGAAGTGGCCTATAGCTGATTTCTAATTCCCATATTAAGAATGAGCGATGAGAGTTTCTGTCTTTTCTACACGAATCGGGTGAGGTACTTTGTCATGATCTCCCACTTGCTGCTTGTCATTTTGGGTATGCTAAATCTAGAAGAGAAAGAATTCTGGTAGTATTTGCTGAGCTTTAGATCGTTTCTTATCAACCAATCTACATTCATCACACGAAGCTTTAGCTGTAAAATACCCCTATGATTATAGTCCCTCTTATGAGATAAATACAAATATCTTATGATTATTTCTTTATCTCTAATAACTCTTAATAAAGAAGCTTCATGTACCTGTTACATACCAGACTTGTGAGCTTAAGAGAAACTCCCCGGAAAGCCGGTAATCTCTAGTTGATAATAGTGACGGGTTCCTATTATAGCGTAGAGAGAACTATTACACAAGGTAGGCATAAAACAACGGGAGTATCTCTAAAAGCCATCCATTAAGAAAGCCCCGCTCACTAAGGGGCCCCTCTCTGATAACGAAGGATTTCTAGTTCTAGTTTATATTATGTTCAGTATACACATGCGGTTGGGGGTGGGGAGAGTAAACAGTATGTTGTTTTATTGTCATCCTGCAGTTCACTATATTGAAGGAATGTCTAAAAAGAATGGTAGATCTGTTCACAATATTTCAGGAATGTCATCAAAGAATGGAATGAGAGTAACCAAAAAAGGTATGTTGTGTCATACTACAGTTCACTATATTTCAGGAATGTCATCAAAGAATAGATTATTCATGTCATCAAAGAATGGTAGATCTGTTCACAATATTTCAGGAATGTTGGCTAAGAGGTATTATTCATCTAATAATGAGAATTATTGTTCGTTGAACAAACTAACTCATTTTATTGAAGATACTTATAATGAAATTCTAATGAAGGATCCTGAATTAAAGTTTTTTTTGTCAATTCAAGATATGAGAGACATTAATAAACAAATTATGGAAGGGAAATACACTTTCTCACCGCTTCGAGCTAGATTTTTCGATAAAACCAATGAAAATGAAATATTAGAGAATTTGATTCTCAAATTGAATGTGTTGTCAAAACATTATATCAATAATAAAAAAGATACATTTATAGGAATATTTCCTACATTGGGTGATACCTTTGTGCTAATAGGACTCGGGCGAATGCTAAATCTTCATATTATGAAGAAAAACCTTTTCATAGATAGTTCTATGGGTTTAAAAGTTCATCCTAAATTTTATTGGGATAAAGTGAGTACTAAAGGTCCAGTCTTAAGGCTTTCTAAATTAGACCTAACAAATTCAATGAAAATAATAGATCGAAGTAATCTTTTGTCTAAGCTTTCCCATATTGTTATGAATGGTGAAATTATGTCTCTAATTGAGAAATACCTGTATTTACCTATCATGCTAGATGAAAATAGTTCCATAGACTTAACTAAAAATATAAATTGTAATATTCCAACAGCGGGTCTTATTTCGAGTGTACTATTTAATTTTGAATTAATAGAGCTAGATAAAGAGTTTCGACGTGTATTCCCACAATTAGACTATCTAAGATATCTTCATGAAGTTTTAGTCTTTTTTCCCTCTACTGAATTATCAAGAATATCCTTTGATATCTTCAGAGAAAAACTTTTAGACTTATTTCGAAAACTCAATTTGGAAGGAAAAATAATACCTATTGAACAAGGAAGTCCATTTGTGCCTTGTTATTATGGTGAAATTAGTCTCAGCCGAGACGGGGAAATTATTCTAATGACAGAACCACTATAAAAGAAAAGAATAATTATGCTATCTTTATTTAATAAATATACATCAGGTAACCCTGAAATCCGAATAAAGACTAATAGTCATGTATTTTGTTGGTACAAATATCCTTATCAAGGAAGGAGACTTATAAAGAAGTACACGATAGGACCATGGATGCCCTTAAAGGTAAATCCATGCGACCTACCTTTCAATATAGACTCTAGTAGGATTCCTCGTAAAATCATGGGGTTGTCCGAATTACTTTCTCAAGATAGTCGAATCATTTCCTTCAAACTTAGCGATGCTGTAATCTATTCACTTTTGCATGATATCAGGTTTGTTTCATTATTGTGTCTGATCTTGGGATTCACCGTCTGGTGGTCTTTGGTACCCTATGAGATGATAAATCATCCTGGAGTTCTCTCCTCTCCGGACATAGGAAATATAGTTAGAGTCACACGGGACACTTTCGAGAACCATGTTTGCAGTCTTCATCAGACTCCCACACCCTGTGATTGTGGTGAACCTATAAATAGGGTGGCCAAGGACTTATTCGAATGCTTCGACCCGCTGGGCTTGAAGCCATACAAAAGTGCTATTCCTGTCTTCGTGGGTACTATTATATTATGTATGGCTCTCACAGAATCTTTTTCAATATATGGTATTCGCTGTGACTGCATGTGAATCAGATAATTCGTATCCCGAGGACAAATTCTTTTCCGGTATAATGAATACTATCTTAGAAAAAAAAAACTTCTATTGTTATGCGAATGAACGAATTACTTAATTTATTAATTCAAATCGAAAAGATAAACGCTAAAGAAAATGTACCCTTATAAAGTGTAGAGCTTTTGAAATTGAAGGATAGTTTATTTATGGGTAGTTATAACTTTTATCCTTTCTTAAATTTATATGTTAATGTAGTAAACGGGAAGATAAGGCTGGATATCACCCTATATTTAGTATGTGCACTCATCTATGTTTAACTCATCTATGTTGCACTCATCTATGTTTAACTCTTCACCTGAAAGTCTTCTCCATAGTTCAATGTTTCACTCATCTTTGAGGATGAAAAATCTGTTTAGCGATGTGTTTTCAGAAATGAGAATTTTAAATTCTAAATCGAATCGAATTTTGAGAGAGAATGATCTCAATGACTTGATATTTCAACTCGAAAATAATTTATACACCCTTTAAAGATTTTGAAGTGATTATAATTAGGGATAAAGAGATGACTGATAAATTTATATCCTTATTTTCTAAAAAAATAGTCATAATTGGACCATCCATAGGAATCTATATTGATCAAAAAGATGAATTAATATTAACTGCTGTACGTAATGTCTTGAGTCGTGAATTTCGCAAAGTGATGTTAAAAAATTCCTTTGCTTGCAGAGATGACGCAAGCAAAAGCACCATGATTGAGAAAATGGTCTTATGTAAGAAACTAAGCCAAATCGTTATGTATGATTTCCAATCTGTTTCTTTCTCAAAAGAAGAAATTCTCTCTAAAGTGTCACAACTGATTGGAGATGAGGAATTTCTCCAATTGCTCTCAATAATATTGAGTAGTCAGCTTGTAATGAGTGGATCAAATTCTGAAAGAATGGTCTTGGAAGAGAACAAAGGTTTTCCAATTATTGGTAATTTAATCATAAATTTTATGTTTCATGATTTCGATTTAAGAATGGAATCAGAAATGAAGGATTTTCTTCACTTTAGATATTTAGACAAAGGTTTTATTATTTTACCAGAAAGGAAAGTGAGTGAATTTCGGCCAGATGATTTGCTAAGTATCATCAACTCAGAATATGATTTTGATACTGAATTCTTCGACCTCTTCCCTGGGAAACGATCCGTTGTGTGGGGTGATCATATCATTTTTATCAGCAAATGCGGACACCTATTAAGCATACCCTTAATATTTTAGGGATGCTCTTTCGTATTAGGAACCTCTTTCGTATTAATATTTAGAGTGAATCAAAGGTCGTCACTTATCTTAAGTAATAGCCCCAAAGGGTAATAGCCTCCGCTAAGGGAGTCCCATAGCACTAGATTGTGAGGAGTAGAATTTCATTCTCTATGAATTTCATTCACAATGTCTATTTGTGAGAACCGTTTTTGTAGGTTGTGTTGACGTAAGAACAATGGTTCAAGCAAGCTTTTTCTTATGCAAGGCTTTTTGAACCAAAGAGAACATTTTTATAATTGAAATAACAGACTCATGTGATGACCCATCATTTCTCGCTTTGTAGCATTAAGCCTCTATGAGATAAATACGGATACTCACTCAAGTTGTAAAACTGATGGGTACATAGTCAGTACTCTACACAGAAGACCACAACTTTCTGTGAAGAGCCATAGTATGATACCGACGCGGAGGTTCTAAATAAAGTCAGTACCCGACGGTACATAGTAAGCGGAGGTTCTACAAACCGACGGTAGATAGTACCATTGATTTCGTCTAATCGTCTTTCTTTTTTTCGGTATAGCAGTGTTGTAATTTAAACACTAAAATGTTAATACAAGGAAAAGAAAAATGTTATATTTGAGTTTGATTAACATAGACTGTATCTACAACTTTCTTTTCATCGCACGGGGATACGCGGGAAGCAGGTGGATTCAAAACAATGCCACGGGATCTTCTCTACTAATGATTGATATGATTCAAACGTATAAGGCACGCTCGTGGAACTTCCCACTACCCATCTCGAGTACATACTTGTGTTCACTAATGGCTTGTCACTATAGAAGAGGTATCTATGGTAAGCTAATAGAACTTAATATTAGCCAGAAAACGAGAGAACTTATGGATCTAAAAAGGGGGTACAAGAAAAAAATAGAAAGATTACAATCAATACGAGAATCAATACGAACTGGGTTACCGTTGAATGAGAGAGGATCGGATTATGCCGATTATGAGAGACTTTCTTCCTACATCAGCGCGATAGGTGCTAACATCAACGCAATGAATCTCGCCATCTGTTTAGGCTTCCAAGTGTGGTATGCGTATATCCCTTACTTTATGTTATACCTCCCGAACTACACCATCAGTGAATTGGTGAACCCTGAGAAGGTGGGTGCATTAAGGGAGTTGGCAAGTGAGTGGTCACCACAAATCTCACTATACTGTGCAGAGCTATGCCAAAGTTTTGCGAAATTTATTACAGAGGAGGTCTTTGGCGCTACCTCAACTGAGGACCCAGTGGTCACTGCCCAGACACAGTTGTTCGACCCGCTGAGTCTCAACGAAGAGGCCAGGGGGAAGGAGAAGCACAAAGAAGTACTTCAAAAGTTAGTACTGACTTGCCTGACAGTGATTATATTGAACAGTGTTTCCTACGCCACTGTATGCGGTACACATTTATGTGAACAATTCTTCGACGGGAATAATTAATAATGAACATGACCACCATGAAAAACACTGTGTCTAAAAAGACTAAAAGTATAGAAAAGTTACGAGATTTTTATTTCTTTCTATTAGGCCGAAGAGTCAATATTGATGTACCAAAGGCAAAGGAGGATAATAAGAATTTCAGAATTTATAAAAAGAAAGATACTTCCCTCCTTGAGAGGTATCTCGGGAAGTATGCGGGCTACAGAACAAATTATGGTTTGCCCTTGGCCTCCCCATTAATGATTCGAATGTGCCGGTATCGCTTAGAGTGCGCTCAGTATTGGTTGCGGAATCATTTTTATGAAAAATCTACGTTTATATATAAGCCACCTGTACACAGGGTCAGTGCAAGCCTTGGTCTATAGGCTTGTTACAATCAATCGAGAATATATCCTCTTTAGGAAGCCGCTACCCTTAAATATCCCTTTAAATAGGGTGCTATTAAGTAGTAACTTATCGAGAATGGAGTTTGTCAAATTCTTAGAGAAGTTCCCCGTAGGACTCAAAGCCATTATAATGGATTCTTCTTATAAAGAGGTAGCACCAGGATACGTGACCTTGGATGTGAATAGCGGGTTTCACTATAACCAAGAATACATGGTGACATTTCTGATGTTCTGCTGCCAGCACTTGAACCTCGCGCTCTGCATTGGGTTCAGCATCTGGTATGCGAATTTACCCAGTGTGCTGCTGGAGACTAGTAGCTACAAAGAGCTGCTATTCTCTCCTGAAATTCTCAATGTAGCTGATCGAATAATCAATGATTGGTACGAGCATATTAGGAATATATTCTATGGTTGGTATGATCATACATATGCAGCAGGAAGGGATCCGATGGATACTTTCAGCATTAGTAGCTCTGCGGAGCAAGGACTAGTTAGAGAAAGCCAAGTAGGGCAATCCTTTGATCCACTAGGTTTGAACAAAGTGGAAATTCCAGAAGGTTTAAAGCTACTCGTATTTGGCTGTATTACCGCTTGCGCAATTAATGTTATTTTATGTAGTGCAGTGACAAACATCAATTGGAATGACTTTCTGAACTACAGATGATATAGTTTGATCCTAAAAATCCCAATATAGTTTGAGCCTAAACAAGGCTCTTTAAAAATGTAAATTAAGATATTAATAGATACTGCCCCCCGAAAGGGTTGATATTAAAAACTTAGATTGGAATAATTGTTATGAGATTGAACGAAGATCTTTCTATAGAAATATTAATACATGAAGTCGAAAAGTTAAACAGCAAAGAAGTGGTGCCCTTAGAAAGGGAAGAGTTTTTGAAACTGAAGGATAGTTTATTAATGGATACTTATAACTTCTATCCATTCTTTAATATGTATTTGGAAGTAGTGAACGGAAAGATAAGTTCGTATTGGAGTACGCGAATCGATCAAAACTTTTTCCCCTACAAAGAATATTATTACAGAGGAGAAGTGTGTGGTATTGAAGGACTCTTCATAGTCAAAAAGTGCAATAAGATCGTTCTGTCACATTTGAATGTCTCTCTCCGCTATATAACAAATCATGATTCTTAATCATCGAAGATTATGTCCGTTGGATCGGCTTGCGTCCGATATCAGTGATGTATACACAGAATTCTCGGATTTATATCCATCATTGACATCTGAAATGGTGAAAGAACTCCAGAAAAGTATCCAAAATGGAAGTTACTCTTTCTCGCCTATTCTAGTGAACTTCTTTTTCGATAAAGGAGAGTGTCCTCAATATTCTCCACTTATTCTGCATATCCACGATCCTAATATAAATTTTAGTCTAAGTTCGAGAGAAGAAGATAGATTAGTATTCTTCACTCTCGGAGTGATGATTATTCATTATTTTCTTTATGAGGATATCATTCTAATGAGAAATTCCTTTGGGATGAAAATGCTTTTAAGCAATTATTATGATATGGTATCTAGTAGTGGTACTTTGAATAAACTTGTCGTAATTGACCTAACTAACACCCTTAGTGTTCTAAATAAGAATTGTCTTTTGTCTAGGCTTTCACAAAAAGTGAAGGATGATTCAATTATGGAGTTAATAGAGAAATTCCTTCATATACCCCTCAAGGATGAGTACGGTGTAGACTTAACTGCCGATTTAGGATGTAATATCCCTCCCGCGGGATTTCTCACTGATGTCATACTTAATATTGCTTTATCAGACTTTGATATGGAGTTTCAAAGTCTATTTCCTGAGTTAAAGTTTACTAGATATGTTAATGAGGTTTTAGTCTATTTCCCCACATCTGAATGTATGCACGTCAAGCACTACTTATTGTTCGAAGAATTAGTACTGAGCATCTTTGAAAAACTGAATTTGTCTGGTAAATTTCGGTGTCTTAATCCAGGAGACGGGCCTGTGCCTTGTCTGGGTGGTGTAGTTTGTGTCAGCCCAGACGGGAAAATTCAAGTCTTCACGATGAATGATGACGGTTCCTATGGAAGCGCGAGGATGCCTAGTACAGGCAAGCTTGCTAGGGCTTTTGATTAATAGAAGTTGAAGAGGAAAAGGAGTCTCACGCGCTGCCTTAGTCGTAGGCTTTGCGGTCTCCTCAGTTAAGTAGTTTATCACGCACAATGTTGTTCTCTCTATTAATAAATTTGAATCCAATTTGGAACATTATCTTTATAGCTCGAGGTCACGCGGGGTGCAGGAGGGTTCGAAACGAACCCACGACATCTCTACTAATGACCGAGATGAGTCAATTTAAGAGCTCACAGTTGCGCAAGCAGTATGCTAATACTTTTTGTAAATCACCACTGCTTTGTGCGTACCCTCCCCATGTTTATGCAGCGTCAGCAAAACACCTTGGCTTTTCTGCGGTATCGATCAGTAAGAGACTACTTATCATGAGAAGGCCCCTACCCATCTCGGGTACAGTTTTGGGATTCAAAGTAGCATCGCAATATACAAAGGGTGTCTTCGATAAATTACTAACTTTGAGAAATGAAAATATTAGTTTATACCTCAGACGTTTCCGTCTACCCCAAACCATTAATGATGGACTAACTAATTTCCTATGGAGGGGTTATGAATACGAGTTTCTTTCACCCTACATCATGGCTTATCAAGCAAACAATAACGCAATGAATTTGGCCATCTGCTTGGGTTTTCAAATCTGGTATGCCCTATACCCCAACATTATGTTGGCCTTGCCCTACTATGATTTCTCAGATATACTGAGTCCTGATAAGGTTTTATATATAAAAAATGAAATATCCTCATGGTCCCAACAGATGATCGATAATCAAATTGATATATGTGAAAATATAAGATATTGGTTTACACAACCCGCGGCGCTAGGAATGTTCGAACCTGCCAGTAGCTCAAGTAGCCCAGAAGGAGTGTTGAATGATACAGGTATTCGCGAACCACCTGGAGTAGAATCAAACCATAAAGTAGTCCTCAGAAGACTAGTTATTGCCTGTATCGCAACTCTCATATTGAGTAGCGTTAGCTACACGACTGTCTGCGGTACGGAACTAAGTAAACAGATTTTGGAGGGGTGATATTAATTGTAGGAATAACAGTTAACTAACTAGCGCAGAAAGTCAAATTCGTATATTGGTTGTAATCCTTAACCAAATTTTAGATATGAGGCCCCATCACCATTGATGGGGGAAAGAAGAGAGGGAATGTGGGCTTCTTTCACTTTACTATTCTTACTCACTCGCTTGAACCCTCAGTGAAGGGACTCTCAGGTTAATCTTGTAAATGAGCTGCCGTTGACTTGGCTTTGATCCTTGACTGGGACTGCCCTATCAGGTGTGATGCCCATAAGAATAAGATAAAGCTGAGAGGCACGAACCTAGGTACTACTATTTAGTTATGTTAGGTTGATTGCTGTAGCCGACTACTCTGATTAGCCCTGGGCATGGATTCTTCTTTGATTTCAGGAAGAGAACCATATCCTGAACACATGAAGTCAGATCTTATCTGCGCTATTGCCCTATCATAGGTATGAGATTAGTTCACCGTCTCCCCAGCCCTGTTAGAATAGTAACAACACAACCTGAAAGGAAGCTATTCATAATAGGAAGTTTCTAGTCTTAGGGCAGGGTATAAGGAAGAAGTCAAGCTCTCTGAAAGACCTTGATTCCCCGCTTATAGCAAAAGAAATCCAAAGAGGACGGAATGCCACATCGCGAGAGGCCGTTCCCAGCCGTCTTTCTTGAGGAGCGAGAAAAGTGACTAATAGAAGCTCAATCGAACAGACCTAGCCTAATAGACTGGAATGGGGTTAGCCAGAACAGACGAAAAAGATCAACGAGCTGTAGATATTAGACAAGAAAGGTGCAGGCATACTCTTCTTATCAGTGCCCACCCAGCCAAGAAAGCTGATAACATTAGATTCGGGCAATGTCTTTAGCTGAAGAAAGCTAGAGAAGAGGAGAACTTGATCCTAGTGGTTCACCAGAAGGTTACCAACCCAACTAAAGAGTATAAGCTTGAAGCTTTCATCGATGAAGCAGGGCCTAATAACGAGCGAATATCCAAATTTGAAGAAAACGGAGGGCGAATGCGCTTGAAGATGGTATAATCTCCCCCTCTCGATTTGAGAGCCTAAGAGCAAGAGCATTTTTAAGATTAAGGGAAGAGGTGCGATCACCAAAAGAAATTGATTTCAGATTCCCCTTGGGGCTTGGATCATTGGTTCGATTCCTCTGTGAAGATACACCTAATCGGGAATGCCCTTAGGATAGGTTAAGAAACGGAAAAAGAAGAAACAAGTGCATGAGCGAGGAAGAAGCGAGTGAACGTGTCTATCTATTTCTACTAATGATGGATCCGGAGACCTCAGCTATAACTAAAATCTCTTCGCCATGTATAGGTTGCGAGCTCCTCCAATCGATTAGGGAGCAAAGCTCTCCTTTCTTTTTATGGGCTAAGCTGGCCCTACCTAAAGGTGATCCCTCAAATGGTTCTTCTTTCCTCTTCCCAGGATCGCTAAGTTCGATTCCGAAAAGCCCTGCTTGAAGAAAAGGCTACTGCCAGACTCATATCGCAATATCGGTTGTTTAGATTAGAGTTGTAATGGATAAATAAATGTCGGAATATCCGCTGTAACAGCTGATAAGAAGAGAGAGGCTACTTATTTGGCAGCGATGCGGGTGAACGATGATCTAGTGGATGCAAGCACTTGAATCAGCTCTTAGAGGTCCCTTCCCTCTGTTACCGATCTCCTAATGCGAGTTCGAGAGAGGAATTTCGGGAGTCTAAAATAAGCTAAATATAGTCCAGTATAATCCTGTAGTAGCTTTTATTCTGTAATAGCCTTTTTGTTGGAGTAGTGCTAAGCCCTTAGAGTTTCCTTCCTACTAAAAAGTAATAGTAGCCTTGGTTTCGGGGTGGATCACTAATTCGATCTCGGAATGTGACCTCTCTGATAGTTGGAAGTAGTTGTCGAAGCCTCGATTAAGGCTTCTTTCGATCGGGCAACTCTTCATGAGTAGGATCCTATTTCGGACGTCGGATCGTGTATGCTCAGAGCTTATAGTTTATAGTCTTACTAAGCGACCATTAGACTAAAGGCGGCTCTTGGAAGAACGAGTTTCTAGTTCGTTTGCTATCTTTTTCGAGTGCAGTGAGTAAAGTAGCTAGTTAACCTTACCGAGGCTTTTCGCTCCTCTCCTTACAATCGAGCCTCTGACACGGACAGCCATAGTGGTGGTAGCTCCTGTTCTGATGCCTTCACGCTCCTCTCGCTATGCTCGAGCTGCTTCGCACCCCTCACTTTCTTTTGTTTGAGCGGCTATCGCTTCTCTTTTATTCTATAGTGGGAATTCCTCTTCTATCGTAATTGGTTGGGCCAGACTCTTCCTCTCTTTTTCACTCCTTCATCCCTCCTCAAGGTTGGGAACAAGACGGATATGCCAATGGCCTCTATCAGAGAGTGGTTTCCTGGATTGGTTGGTTTGAGGAGTGAAGGCGTTAAGAGAAATGACACAGTATCTTGATCCTCTATCCCGAACCATTCCATTAACCTAGTATCATTCTTCATCTCCGACGGCTAGGACAGTCCTCTACTCCGACAGCTAGTTACTGATCTGATGAATCTGAGCTTGCTTTTTGAATACAGTCAAAGTGGGAACTCCTAGTAGGAATAGTCAAAGCTCTTCCTTAGGAACTGCTTGCTTGGTTTTCTTAAATAAAGACAGCTGTTAACAATCCCTATCGCCGTCCAATCTCAGAGGAGGGATTTCCCGGGAAAGGAAAGGTACTAGTCACTGATTTAGGTCAAGAATCTGTCTATGACAAAGAAAGATCTTCAAATAGCGTAGATAGCTGGTCACAATCTCTCTCTTCCAATAAGATAGAAGTAAGGAAGGTTAGAGCTCAAGCTAGTAGGAATAGAGGTTGCTTCTCCCCCTAATCCATGATAGATCGAAGGGGAGCACTAATCTAATGAGTGTTCCCGCTCTTATCGTTGCGCTCTAGTTGCTTGTAGCTCCTGGCTGGCCTATGAGGAACGCTTCTCGCTACAGACTATTCTGGCTACTCAAGAAATAGCGTTTCTAATAGATGGGCTCGTGTATCTGTTATAGTCAGAGTCCTCACTCCTTCACCTCATCGGTCAAGTGGCTTCGCTCATCAACTCAATCTGCTTCCCTTCTTTTCCCTTCTTGCCCGAGGAACCTAGCTTAACCCAGCCCTCCTTCCAGTGCTACATCGAAGAAAGGAAAAGTAGCTCTCGGTACTTAATCATGAGCGAAACATCACACATGTTAAGCTTTATTCAAATAAATTGAGTTGACCCTACCATTAAAGAGATATACGCGAGAAGGAAGACTCTATCCCTTGCCTGGCCAGTGAAGAAGGCATCTCGGAAGAAGCAGTTGGGAAAGAAGGAACCGGGGCGGGTCTCCGCTCCTTACCCTATCGGGCAAGTGGCTTACGCTCCTTGCTTACTTTCATACAGTCTAGATAGAAGAGAGGGTTAGACCCCATACCCGCTTTTAGTGCCGCTTGCTTGCTCGAAGCTGGAAGTAGAGGGGCTACCGCTCTTTAACCTCGTCGGTAAAGCGGCTTGAATAGGACTTGACCGATGTTCATTGGCCTTTTCTTCGATGTCAATGTGCTCAGGTCCTTTCTTTGCCCCTTCCCTTGGGCTCTCCCTCAAATGCCCTTTCCCTTCGTTCTCTCTTCCTGACCCTGAAGGTTAAGGAAGGGCGGCATGGCTGACTGCATCCTCTTAGGACCTCTGATCGCTACTCGCTACTAAAGAAATTGCTTAAGTTGAAGTGCTGTTCGAAAGGGCTGTCAGAGGGATTTTCCGAGGGGAGATAGAATCTCAGGTGGAGAACTAAGCTTGCTTTCTTGCTGGATGGCTTAGCAGCTCCTTCAGATAGGTTCATCAATGCCGGAACGAGCGCTGTAAGAGGACTTCCCCTCTGTTCGTTCGAGCGGCCTCACTACTAGAATTATGGTTGAGTGGCATTCTTCTCCTTGCTGAGCTTGCCGAGTAGTCCCCTCTATGGCTATTAAATAAATCCTTCTCTTCGAAATGCTTACTCTGATGGTGTTCCGGGGGATTCTCCAGAAGGGTCGATGCCTTCTCCTGTACCAGAAGACGGGCGTAGCGCTTTATGATTCCCCTTGGTTGCTTCATTTCCCTTAAGGCTTTTCCTTCATGCACGGGGAGAGGTTTCTTGGCGATGTAAGTAAGTGACTTTCTGGATATTTCACCCTCGGGGATGTAGCTAAAAGTCTGGGTGTTAGAATGGATTAACTGGGTGGGAGCTCTCTTCTTTCTTGCCCTCTTTGGAGGAATGAGGATTAGGAAGCTTTGCTTACTCGTAGAAAATAAAGTTGGCACAAGAAAAGATGATTGATTCTTTGGGTTGCACATCCGTCTTGTCAATCATTCCTCTCAGCATTACTAGATTTCCAAGAGCAGGCAAGAAAGGGGCTTCTATTAGCATATAAGAGACTTCGTAGTTCCAGAGACGGGAGGAGAAACTCAATATTACATATTCCCTCGGTCCATGTTCCTAAGTCAAGATTAAGCGACGGCGAAGGATAAACTTCAACGATAGGATAGGCGGGGAACCACATCCGTCTACGAAACTAAGGTTGTCGCGAGGGTCTCGGGCTCATGAAGTTTTGAGTCCGCGCGGAGGGAACAGGCTCAGGAGAAAGACGAAAGTCTCAATCAAATCAATTAAAAAAAAATAGAATGAATCATGAACAACTCACATTGAGATCTTGCTTAGGAAAGAAATCCCGTTTGAATGATAGTTTCAGCAACAGGAAGACTAGAACTAGAATCAATCCCAGGAGAACGAACTGCTTATGGAACGAACTACGACGGAAGATTTTCTTATGAATCTGGTGGATCCATTGATTCTTCCATGGAAGATATAAAGAACCTGAGGCTTTCAAGCGAATTGGCATGGCATACTCACTGGATTGGACTGAAACCAGCCTATTTGAGAACTTTCGGGTCGGGGTAATCATCCAAATTTCTTCTTCCTTTATCTTCGAGGTGAGGCGGGGGACTTCTGGTCCTTCTCTTTTCTTTGAAGAACGAGGAAGGGTATCCATTGACGCTCTTACCTTACACACCCCAAAAGAATCTATAAGAGTCATGCGTGAGCCAAGGGTCTTGTTCTAAAGTAAAAATTCCCCTGTACTAAACAATTACACCGGATAAATACATGGACAACTAAGGCCCCTAAGCTGGTTGGCTTTGGGTGAATGCCCGGGCCTTGAGATTACTTACTTTCAGCTAGTCACAAAAGTGCAGCTCCGCTCTTCATGCGGCCAAAGAGTTTTTCCTCTTCTATATACGATGATAGTGGCTAGCTCCTTTAGCATCTTCGGGTGCCTACTCCTCTTCCGCAGATTCGGATTAGTGACAAGGGACCTAGCTAGGCTCATAGTCTTTACCCAAGAGATGTCCCTGCTTCGATCTTATAAAAAAATTACCCATCATTTGCACATCGATACGTACCTGCTACTGCGGAATTGGCGCACCTTAACGTTATAAGATTCCTTACCCTTACTTTAGGAGCGGAAATGCCAAACATAGAATAAATAGACTATATTCCATAAAAGAGCCTACTCGTCGTAAGCCCTTTCATCTGCATCAGCTAAGATCAAATCGCCTGTTGTGCCCTGAGAATGGTCTGTTGCGGGCCCGAGGGTTAGGATCAAGGGGCTTCATTCGATAAGGCGAGCGTTTTCAAACCTCCCCTTCCAATTCAGTATAAGTACCTGGCTCTTACACAAAAGCAAGTCAAGTGACTTCTCAAGCCTTGAAAGCTTTACTTTAGTCTTTCCCAAGGGAAGAAGTGCTCTCTCTAGCCTTTCTTTACTATGTGTTAATAAAGTGGGCAAAATGGATATAAGCAGCAGTGGAATCAAGCGGCAGGATAGACACGAAAGCGGGATTCCATTACTTATGAAAGTGAAGGGATGAAATCACGAGATTAAATAGGATAGGGAGGGAGTGGAGTTCGGGGTATTGACTCATAAGTCATTTACGTGAAAGTAATGGAATGGGCAACAAATCGCCTCACTCCTCGCCTACTGATCTTCCTCCAAGAGATTCAATGGGACTTGGTCTCGATGTCAACTAAAGAATTTACTGAGTCCGGTATTCCCTGCCAGTCAAGGTGACAGGATCAAATCCTTTCCCCCTTGAATCTCCTAACGTCGAGCTAAGTGACTCTGTCATGCCGCTGAAAGTAAGAGAAGAGCGCAAGCCGATATGGATGCCTTTATGCGTCCGGGAGCTCCCTATCGCAAGCCTAATTACTAGTAAGACCGGGTAGACCACAGCGTGAAAGCATTAATGGCGGGCGACCTACATTAGTGAAGCAAATTGTAAGCGACCACCCCCTATGGCTTTTGCCAGGTACGCCATTCTATATACAACTTTGGCCAGAGAAAAGATATGTTTGAAGAGCATCTTCTCCCTATGCTTTGACCCCACCGCTGAATATTCTGCTCTTTCGGGCATTTCCGCCCTTTATCGGCCTTGCTCACGATCCAGTACTACTAGGTACATAGTTGCAATCTATCTTGTATCGGCTTTTCTCTTGTTTTTATTTGTTGTGACTTGCCCCTCTCTTTATTTGTTTCTTTTTTGATTTCCTCTGATTATTCTCTACTTCAATATTACAGATTACCTCTGATTTTTGTATTTCATATGAAATACACTTATAGTAACAAGCGGATGTGGTGCAGGAGCCCGGGGAACCAAGGTAAACAGAGGTGATACCTCATGTATGTTGCCCTCATCACCATCGCATGTCGCGAAGATAGAAATAAGAAAAAAGGGAATCCCCAGCCATCTATATTGTGTTTACCAAGACAACTACACTGAGTTGACAAAGGAAAGAAAGAGCGGAAAGAATTTGGATCCTGGAGCTGGTACAGATTATTCATCCTCTCTCTATTCTATTGTGAGTGAATAGTGAATGGGCATTCTAATCTTTCTTTGAGTTTTACCTGGACTAGACTTAGACTCACTCAGGCATTTACCTAGCTATCTATCTATACTATAGGTAGAGGGAAGGAATCACTCTACTACTTACTAAAGGAAAAGAAAGCTTCTTATCGAGACTGATTACAGCACTTATTACTCGTGAGAATAGCTGGAAGCAAGGAACACTGTATTGCGGCTTACCCGTTCTCTTAGAGAACGGTTCAACGGGTTAGGCAGTCTGGCGCATTATTCACTGCGCTTTATTTAAAGCAGTGTGCGTCATCGCTCCAACTGGCCTCATCTGGGTGATAAAAGACTCCATACGCTGTTGCCAGTGCCCGTGTCCCTTAATATTAAGATAAGAGAAGAAGCTACCCTCCAGATATTAATGAGGTGGGTGGGAAGGATAGAGCCCAACTTTTATTATCAAGGCCTTCCAAAAGATTCTGACGGAAGAAGATCTGTCTTTCCTTTCGCTTTTGAATGATGGAAATAGAACGTCGAGACTTGCCTCTTGGCTACTTCAAAGTAGTGGAAGGAAGTGACCCGCAGAGGCTTCTTTAGATCGTTTCTCACTCGTGCTTCTGTAGAAAAACGATTCTATAAAGCAAGCTTTCTCTAGCCTCGGAACCCCCCTTTGATGAGCGCTTTCGAGATGCGCAGCTTGGGAGGCCACCCTTCTGAACGAGAGTCGCCTTCCTTTCTGAGTGTCAAAGTTGCAAGAGCTGAATCGCCTCCTAGTCCTGACTTTGCTGTCACTGGAAAGTAAGGATAGACTAGACTGACCAACAGCCGCCTGTGACTTTCCTGTCCAACCTGTCACTTCAAGCTTCAACTCAAGCCTAAAGCAGGAAAGAGCAAGCTCCTCCTTTAACAAATGTATAAATAACTACCGCGTCTCCGCTCTCGCTTCATCCGAATCTTACGAGCGAAATGCAGCTCTAGCTACACGATCCTTCTTAAAGCCAAGCTCCATCAGCTCCGAAGTCAGCAAGCTTCGACTTGCACCTTTCTCTTCGACAGACATCACAGGATGGAAGCTAAGCTAACTAGCTAACAAGCCACTCTATTAGGCGACCTTCCCTTTTCTGACTGAGACCTCGACCCATCCATCCATAAAAGTTTACTTCTGGGTCTGGAACCTGAGATAAAGTCAACAGGCAACCGTGATCGGAGTCGTGGTTGGGCTGCTGTAGATTGGATTTTTGAGGTCGCTGGTTGGTAAGTCCCTCTGTCATGCCGTCCCTCTCTTGCTTGGGAACGAAATGAGTCTTATTCGTGGATCACCAAGCCTTGCTTTACTTGGTCAACAAGCCGGGTTTGACGTTGATGGAATTTGATTGAACGATTGTGACGAGAATAAGCTTTGTTCGAGAAATGCGCAGTGGACCCTCTTTCCAGACTTCGTAATGGTGAACCTCCCGCGGACTAGGGCATAGTGATCACTGGCCCAAGCAGAGTCGTAAATACAGTCAGTCAAGACTTCAAAGATATTCAAAGATTCACGCATGCGGGCGGTACAGCCGATCATACCGCAACCACGGACACCACTACATGAGGACGGCACATCAACAGGTCTGATTTCGGTGGTTCCGGTTCGTTCACAGACTAAACCAATTATTCCGCCAGTTCCTCTTCAAATAGTGACAAAGCGAGGAAAAGGTCAACATATAGAAGAAAATACGCCTAGTTTGATTGCAGTGCAGGCTTCACCGAAATGAAAATACCAGTGAGCATAGCTAACCGGGGACGAGACAGACGACTTCATCCTTATTTACCGAACTGTCGATTCTCCGATAAATGTCAATGACTTAACTAGGTTTCCTCGTCATTTTCTGTATGGGTGGGTAGCCAATTACTATCCTTTTTCTTATTTCTTATACCAGGAGAGCCCCAAGGAAAAGAGCCTCAGTGATGAAGAGATTGCAAGCTGAATTAGAATCGAAGCCAGCCTGACAAAGACGAACCCAGCAGGAGTAAAGGCTGGGAGAAAAGATCACAAGAGAAAGAAGAGACCTCAACAGCGGAGGTTTCGGAGAAGCTCTCTGAGGACTTGCCTCCACAGGGTTACTTGATGGAGGAAGATTCGAAAAGAGAAGAGCCAAGTGTCCAGACCGAGGAAAAGGAGTGTGGCTCGAAGTATCAAATTTTGGTAATCTGCCCGAAAGGGCGGATTGTAAGATGGTGCTTACACTGCCGCAGGAGTTCATGGCAAAGCCAAATCAAACGGAGACGTTAGAGAAAGCCGTTCCGAAAGCGGCTCCACCCTTCTTGTTGCAATTCTCAATCTCCAAAAATTGAGCAAACAAGAAAATAGAAAATAAAGGAGGCCTTCCATGACTGGGAAGGGGGCAGACTTTATATTCAATTTGGGGTCCCTCTGTCGATACCTTCTGAAGCAGGACGAGGACGGCCAACCTTTTGTGTGGGGCGCATTTTCCTTGGAGTAAATTCGCAGTGTAACTACAGGTGCTATTCGGAAGAGAGCGCGTAAGGTCAGGTGCTCCAGAGGCAGAGGTAAGGACGAGCGTCCCTGAGGTAAGGACGGGGGCCACTTACTTCGAGTCTTCGGCTGACTCCAACCCCGAAGCTTTAACTGAACCTCTATACCCGACAGAGGAATGACAGCGGGAATGGACCTTAGCAACCCCTTCTCCTTCCAAATACGTATATAGATGGAAATGGTTCCCTTCCTTGAGCTGGAATGCATGAGTTGTTAATCCGTATATGAGATTGACCTCCCCTCACTTCCTCATGTAAGTCAATGTTTCACCCCCTCGCTCCTCTCTTAGGACAAATCTCTTTCTCATAACTTCTCTAGAGCGCAAGCCTACCTGACATTCCCTTCTATCATTCGTTCCTGGATAGCTGTGGTGTTCCAAGAGACATATGGAAGATTTCGAAGCCTGCTCCCCTTGTGTGTGATGGGAGGTGAGGCTGTTCAAGGAAGTATCCTTGGGGAAGGCCGGGCAGTCAAGCTTTCGTGGAGAGGGCTTAAGAGAGATTGAGATTCGATTCTTCGACCTTCCACTCTTTGGGAACGAGGCCCCACCCCACTACGAATGAAAAGGAGCGCCATGGGATAGAAAGGGGAACGCAAGACGGAGTCCCTCCAACGCCAGAGCAAAGGAAGGCTAAAGTTGCAGTGTGACGTGATAATGAGGGGTACCCTTATCTTTCTATTGATAGTCATCCCGCCTCAAATAGAGAGGCTATCAGGTTAGAAGGGGAAACCTCTTCCTGCTCATTGACTATTGGAAGAACTTTCAAATGGGACAGGTGATGAGGGAAGACCTTCTATCTTAGACAAGAAAATGTAAAGAATACAGATAAGGAAAGCAGTCAATCCTGCCCTTCGAGCCAGCTTTGCGCCTGGACCTGGATGACATTCAATATCATGTACCCATGTTCCTATACGTATATCGGCTAATGGTATGCAATTTCCTATTTGAGAATTCAGATCAAGTATCTCGTATCTATAAGCAGGGGGGCGTGGCCAAGAAGCAGCCAGCTGACTGCCCCCTTCCACTCGGCCTTTCTTCGCTGTGTGAATAAGGTCTTAGTATGGATGGGCATTCTGGGCGGGTCGCAATAAGTCGCTGGTCGAAGGTTTGGACCAATCGCAATTCATCACCATTTTGCCTGCTTCTAATGGATGACTGGCTATTATATAAGTGTTGACCTAAGCCCCCGTGCTGGGGCTCGGCTCCCGAACCGTACGTGAGCTGCCTCGTACGGCTCTTCCTAAGAACTTGAAGCCCTCTCTCTTTAAATAGAAAGAAAAAAAAATGCATCAAAAAACACTTTTTCAAAAAGCCTTCGCCCTCCTATTCAACGGGGCTATTAGAGAAGCTGCTTCGTTCCTTGACTTCTTTGCTCAGTCAAGCTTCCTTGTTCCTTGACTTCTTTGCTCAGTCAAGCTTCCTTGTTCCTTGACTTCTTTGCTCAGTCAAGCTTCCTTGTTCCTTAGTGTAGTCTCGGTCCATAGTTTAAGACTCCGTTCCTTATAGCCTAGTCTATATCCACAGCTGACGGTGACTCCGTACCGACGCCTTTCCCTTTGTAGACGGCTAAGTGACTTCGTAACCTTAAAGTACTTATTTTATTCTTTAAGTTTCATAGGCCTTCGTCGGGCTTTCATCCCTTCGCCTATAGGTATAGCGGCGGCTTGGCTTCGCTATCGCTCATGACTTGACATAGAGTCCGTGTAGTCGTCGGCCTTCCCACCAGAAGGCCTATGATATAGTGGTCGGCCTTTCGAATGCCTCCTTCCTGACTTTTCTGAGAAGCTCTTTACGACTATAAAGGACAGGGGGCTGTTCACCTTTGGAAACTTAGCTACACCGGTCACGACATGTTGTTTGTTGATATTTATTGAGGAGTTTAGCTGACTGAATCCATAAACCTAGAAAGTCACCGTCACAGGTACTTTTTTGACTCTATTCTATAGGTAGGTATAGGTATTGGTGGAGCTTGCGTAATGTAGTTGTAGTTAAGGCTGCATTGAAGTAGCGCTTTTTTTTTGAAGATCTACTGAAGTACCAAAGGCGAACGGGGCTCCCAGGCCGGGACGTCTGGCAGAATGCTTGGCCTCCAGCGCAGGAAGCGACACCCGAAGGGTGAGCTTCTGGCGGTTAGCTTCTAGAACTAGATAATAGGCATTAGGCATTCTGAGCTGGAAGGAGGCAAGCAAATGAAGAGAGGCATTACGGGCCGACTACAAGAAGCAAAGCTTCGTAGACTCGACAAGTCGCTTATAGAATGCCGACTACTACTACTAAGTCAAGACTTTCTTCATTTATCATTTAATATTAAAAGGGGGGAGGGAAGCGAAGCTTAGCGAGCTTTATAAGGCCGACCACTACATAAGCCGCTGGCGGAGAAAGCCCGAAGAGCTTCCCCTCATTCGTTGCTAAGCCAAGGTCCCAGGTCTCCGAGTCAGCCCGCGCTTTTTCGAAGAATCCTGCACCCATGGGCATACGGCCTGGCAGGCCTTCCCTTTCCGCCGGAGCTTCATGGGCGTTGCCCCGTTCCCCAATCAGATGTTTGGATGTGAGCTATACTCCGCGAGGAGCCAAACGGGCGTATGGCCTTGCCTTTTGACCTCTCTTCCCGTGTGACTAGGAATGCTCAGTGACAACCTCTCAATTGTCACCGCCTGGCCTCTCTTGCTACCGCGGTAGCACCTAGTGTGGTCAGCATCAATCGTGTTCGGGCAACGAAGCTTACACTCATTCACATTGGTTCATCCTGCTCTGCCCCGGGCCTTTTGCTCTTCTAACGTAAAAGGTAAGGTGGCCGGCCATTCGTCAAGGCCCAGGAATCCGCTGGACATCTCAGCGGCGGGATTGGATACCCGCATCCGATCGAAGTTCCATTTTTGTGCCCCCCTCCCCTAACATAAAGTAAAGGAGAGCTGTTTTGTTTCTAGGTGGGTCGCTTCGCGCAAGACATTGCTTAGGACCAACGGGTCACACGACAGGTGCACGATCGACTTTGCGCGCTCCATCCTTCGGCCTTTCGCCTATCGGCTTGGCAGGCAAGCTACCTTGATCCGTCTTTGGCTTCGATTCGTTATGCTCAGCAGCTCCAACAAGCCTTAAAGTTAAAGTATCTTGCCGCCAAAAACTCTGCCAAGAAAGCGCTGCTTTACGTTTGATCCTATGTGCCCAGAGAATGCTATGCGTTCTCCACTTTCGGACCTCGCAAAGAGAGAACGTGTTTTTTCCTCTGACTTTCTCTCTCATTCGCGGAGCGAAGAAAGCGGGCTTTGCCCCAGCTACCGCTATCCTTGGGAAACCACAAGAGCTACCGAAGGAAAGGGATGCTGTCTCTCCCTTGGCCTTTGGAGAGGAGAAGGCAGAGAAGAAGCCGTCCTTCGCGCAAGTTTTTTTGCTTCCAGCGCCCTTACTAGTAAAGGGGCTCTTCGACCACGGAGGCATTCTGGTAGGAAGGCCGACCACTACATAAGCCGCCATCAGTCCAGGAGAGAAGCAAGCTACCTTTCTTTGATCCACCTTCCGGGGCAGGGAAGAGAACGAAAATAGGCCGCGGATGGTGGTCGTGGTAGATTCGAGGATCTTACGCGGCGGAGCGAACTCTTCTATCGTGTTGCATTTCCTCTGGCGGCGTAGCTGCACCCCCTCGATCCATCGTACTGGAGCGATCCGAGAAGAACGATTAGGGTCATATTCTATCCTTTCTACAATGCCAATAGACGAAGTGCTTCGTTTCAGATCAATTCTTCGCTGCAATCGCTTCGATCCACCCCCTCGGTGAAAAACCGTAATACGCCCTGAGGAATTCCTACCAGCAGACTTCCCTGTACTCAAAGTGAATTGTCTAAGTGCTCTCCCCTCTTGGCTTTGTCTCATTGTCTATCTCGTAATCATTCGATTCCGTCCGAATTAGCTCCTACTCCTCCTTCTCTTATCCTCTATCTAGCTCGTCGTTGGTCCTTCTGCACTACTCTTGATACGTCACCGTACCTTTTCAATGAAATCTGTGCCTTCGTTGAAAAAGTCTTTTTCGCGGGCTTTTTATGCTTTTCATTCTTTTCGATCTTCTACCCTATGTAGGCTTGCTTCGCATAGGCTACACAAGCTTCGGTGCGGTACACTGAACACCCACTGAATCTCGATAAAGAAAATTAAGTACAAAAGCAATCAATCAACTGAGAGAGACTGCCTCTACGCTAGTATCCGCCCTAGGCTAACAGCTTTCTTCTCTTATGATATTTCTAGTCAGAGGGACTCCTGCTACTTGAAAGCTCGGCATCGAAAGGGAGGAATTATATCTACCGCATCTCTTCTTTTTCTTTGAGACGTCTTGTCAGAGCCTCTTCGTCCGCTGCTATTGATTTCATCCGCATCTCTTGGAGGCTGGGCTAAGGCATTCAAGTCAAGTCGTCAAAGCCTGATCAATCAAATGTCTAGATTGGGTAGGTGTCTGCGTAAGACCAATCTTAGCCGATCTGGGTGAGAGAGAGGTTTATAGCTCGTTCTCCCTCAATTGGGCTAGGCCCTTGCCGATGCCAGATTCTCCTCTGGATGTCGGCTCGTCTTCTCTCTTCTTAAAATGCTTTTTCTGCCCCTTCCTAAGGTAGCTAGCTTGGGATTCTCCTAGGCGGGTGAAGGCAATAAAATTGTTTCATTTGCGTACCACGGGAAAGCTTGGACCTAAACCTAGAGAGTATCGAGAGCTAATAGGGAGCATGGACAGCTTAGACAGCTAATGTACGTGTACTTTCCTAAGAGATAAAGGTATTCTATTTCAGGAGAGGTCTCTCGAGCCTTACTTTCCTGCTTATGTAGCTTAAGGTACCTTTGCTTATTATCTTAGCTAGTCTTCTAACGAAAGGTAGGCCTTTCCTTTATTAGGTAATAAAAGTCGTGTAAGAAAGCTTTAGTTTACCTCTTCACCCTACGAAATGAATTAGCTTTTTTCTGTCTTCGTTGATGGAGGGTATGGGTTTATAGGTCTATCACCACTTCAGCGGTGGCGAAGCTATTGGAGTGGCTTATCGTCTTCTTGGTCTAAGGTCCCTTCCGTAACCAGTTAGAGTAGTAGATTCATTCTGTCCGTCGAGGGCATCAGCGGAATCTTCTTTCGGTTCTAGCTCCTGCCGCAGTAAGTAAGAATTATTCTCCCGATGCAAGTATTTATTTTTTTCTTGACGTCACGAAGGCTAAATTTGCTTGTTGACTTACACCTTACACTTGAATAAAGTAGGAAAGAAATTACGTATAATAATAACTCCCCTAAGGCTTATTCGTCAAAATGACGTTTGCATTTCAAAAAGATAAACCATTTTAGGGAGAACTTATCCTATTTTTTTTATTTTCATTAGGCCATACCCCTGGCCCTATCCTTAGCTTAGCTGTCTTTGGCTTATGCCTTGAGTTAGCTCCTACGGGATACCTAAAAGAAATCCCTTTCGGCTGATTCTCTCCCAGTAGAATCTCAGGTTTTGGCTGATTCTATCTCAGGGGTGGTAAATTCCTAAACTTCTTAGCTTCAGTCTCGCATCAGTCACAGGATCAGAACCCTTTCCTGCTTCCAGTCGAGCGTATACTAACCTTTCTTTCAGTCTTAGGAAAGCTGTAAGCCAACTCCATTCCAAGACTTTTTACTTTCTATATAGTAGAGCCCTATCCCTTCTAAGAGCAGCTAAGCTCCTCCCCTTTTCTTTGTCTTTCAGAAATGTTTTAGTCAGTCAGCTGAAAATACTTGCTTTTCCTCTGTTAATGAAGTTTCGAAAGAAAGAATCAGTCTAACGAAGGAGTCCACTCCTATAAGTGGTTTCAAGGACAGTGACTTACACTGGGGGAAATGAAAAGTCTAACTTCAAAGTCAAATGCGTTAACAGAAATGAGAATAAAGACTCTATTCATTCATCCGAGACAGCTACTAGAGGCGGTCTATCTGATGAGCTTTCTTTCCCGCGTAAGGCTCATCTCTTCCTTCTTTGCTTGGTTCCTGCGCTAACGCCTAAGAAAGAGATGTGGGCTTTCGGGCTAGTGCAGTGCGCTCAACCGCTTCCAGCTACAACTCAACGTACCGGGACCAGAACTAAGCCTTTAGTCGAGCCAGTTTACTTACTCGAATTCTTCCCCTAGGTGAACCACCTTTAGCTTTCGAGAATACAGTGAAAGCAGAAGACTAACTTGAGGATGTCACGTGGAAGCTTTCCTAAATCCATTTGACCGGAGCCTTCCCAAATGAGCATCCTAGCCCAGTAACAATATCTTATCTTCCCTGTTAAAGAAAATCTGATCAATTGAGAAATAGAAATTGATGGCTCGTCTTACCCACTGCTTTTAACAGTGTGCACGTCTTCTGAAGCTATGGAATCCATCTCCATGACACGTGCGGGGTCACGGTGCGTGCTTCTCCCTTTGTACTCTAATGCCATTCCTGAAATCTTTTTTTATAGTGCTTGTCGTGCTTGCAGGTTCGATACTAGAGTGAAGACTTCCCACAGCACGGGATAGAAGCCCGGTGTTCAGGCAGATGACTTGATAGCCAGCCATTAACAGCAGAACACTCTAGTGCCTTAATAAGCTAAGGAGATAGCTGCCGACGACTCCTTCTTTAGTAAGAAACCAGAAGATTCTTTTCTATTGACTTGAACCGGGGAGAGAGAAAGCATAACCTGTCTTTAGAAGCAAGGCAAGCACTGCCGGGAAAGACAACTAATCTAATTGAAAATGGTTTATGACCTGTGTTCAAAACCACCACTACTTTCTTTCCTTCTTCGAAAGCAGAGTGGGAAACTCAACTCGAATCCACATCTGAGATGGCATCAAGCACAAAAGAGATCTAGACAAAGAAGAAGCGAAGGCGCAGGGCATAAGATAACTGGTAGCTCCAATGCTATCAATCGTTAAGCCTTGGAACAATACCGGGCTAACTCAAAAGTCTCTTCCCCCTGAGTTAAGTAGTGAACCCAAGGAAAGCAGGTAATCAGCTAGAATAAGCAGTTTCGGTGTGGAACATCTCTCTTACCCGGACTCTGAACTTCTCTGCTTCACTTCTTTAAAGCGGGAATGGAGAAAAGGTTTCCCTTCAAAGGTTTCCCGTCGATCGGAGCTTGCTTTTCAACTTCATCGATTGACTATTGCACAATACACTCATAAGGCCCCTGAAAAGGGGGTGAAGTTAACTGATTCAATGGTTCCTTACTCTATTGCTTTTTTTCAACTTCATTGATTGACTATTGGCTGGTATTCCATGTCAAAGCAACAAGAGATAGACAAGAGAACAGACTATCTCGTTAAGACCGCTACTAACAGCTATACGACAATAACTCTGTCTATTGCTCCTATAGGTTCTGGGGAATGGCAACTCCGAGAAGACTAAGAGGACTTCCTAATAAATAGGCCAGAGCGGAGGAACCTTTATGATTTATGATAAGGCAATGCAGCGGAGTTGAAGGAAACCTTACTATAATTGGCAACAGCAAAAGCAGAAGCAGATGAGAAAGAGTTCGGATGCTTGCTCAAGATCAGATGAAAAGTCTCGCCCTCAGGAAATAGCTTACACGGGGACTCCTTCAATATGCACTTTTATGTAAAGTGGCTTTAGGTGCATGGTCATTGCCTCAGTAGGTCGATCTATGATGACTCGTGCTGAGCTTACTGGTCGTAGGAAGCTTGTGTCCTTTTTATTTTTGAAGATGGTGATCATAGGACTGCCCTTTATCAATGTAACAGGCTCAGTCTGCTTCTCCCGCTGTTTGTTCGAGAACTTGTCGCTCTTCTTCGAGTTTTTTAGGTTCCTTGGACTCTATCCTATAGTTATAGTAGATTAATACACGATCTGTCCTGGTTGTTATGCCTGTACTTTGATGAGCATATTTTCGCCCAATACGATTCAGTCGATACAGAGTCTCTCCAAGCGGTTTTGTCGAGCAGGGCCTCATTCACTTGATTCATTTGACGAATGCCTAATCCTCCCTTTAGGCGTACAGACATCCTCCCAAGCCAGAATCTTTCATTTTTTGAATCTCGAAAAATTTTTTCACAAAGACTAAAAATTTAGATGTCTGCATGACGTAACATAAGTAGGAAGAGCAAAAAGATAAATGAGTGAATTCCACATCCCGGTATTCCACAGTTCATTATTCATTAGTGTGAGTCAACGGATAAAGCTCCTCAATTGGATGCTACACCTGTGGGAGTTGAGTCAATTACTCTATTCTATGTCTTTCTCTGATATAGCGAACAATAAGGTAACGAAGTTCTGCGAATGACCGGGCAACGTAACTATGATGAAATTACTTCTGTGTTTGGTCTCTTTCTGACACTTGCGCTACCGCTAGCTAGCTTAATGAGGGGAAGTGGCACTAATCTAATTTCGTTCTCATGGCCCATGTCGAAGGGAATAGAATGACAATTCTTTAGGTCTCTGCCTTTGCAAGCGCAGGATTTTCATTAAATAAATAGATGTTTTTAACTTATTCCATAGATAAGAGGTCTATCAATGTAGGAAGAGCGGCTACGACTACGAGAGCAGTAACGGCGCCCTAGCATCCGCCTGCAGCCATAGGATAGACTTGTCGCACTTCATTTCATAACGATGATTGGAACACCTTTTGGGTCTAGCATTAAGATCTCTGCCAATTGGACATTCCCAGTCAACGCTCAGGTCTGGTAGCATGGACAATCGGGCTTGATTAACTCCATTATGTATCTTGCCTGGGCTGCCTGTACTTCTCAAATCGGGAGTGTGCGGCATAGAACCTGTGGCTTTTCCGGAAAAGCCACAGTCTTGAAAATTTTTTATTTCAAGTGCCAGTCTTTACTTCGTCATTCCCATAGGCGCTTGGGGGTTAACGTACCGATTTGGTCGACAAGTACTGGAGCGGAGCGATCCACCATTACTAATAACTACGAGTGAGAACTTCTCTTTTTTTACGTATTTGTCTGTTGCTGTTACAGTCAGCTATCAAAGCTAGATAAAACTCAAGGAATGGTCTTTCCGAACTGGCTTGCTTCCTTGAATGTGCCTTTGGCCTGAGACCGTAGAGGATAATCCTATCATCCTTTGAGTCAGCGCCTTGGCAGCTCTTACGAGTACTCTAGCAGCGGGTATTCCTTCAACAGGAAAGAAAGTCTTTGCCTAGCTAGTAACAGGAGAAGCGAAAGAGCTATCGTCGAAAGCTTCTCGTTTACACCGGTTCTTCTAGCTTCAATCGAGAAAGGAACCTTGAAAAAAGTCTTTCTCCATCAGAGCGGCAGGCATGGAAAAGAGCCTTGGGGTGAGACAGACGGAGGCAGCCGCAGCCCTGTGAGATCCTACCGGTCGTTAAGGACCTATTCCCAACCAGTCAATCAAGGACAGACGGACAGGCTATTTGATCAGTATTTCCCCGTGTAAACGTGTAAAGTAAAGAAAGAGCGCCTGAATCCATCTTATAGAAGGCCATCTTGCTTTTCTTTTTAAGGTGTTGAGACCCCGCTGCTGGAAGCAAAGCATTGGTAGAAGAAAAGCTGCCTTTAACTTTTCAGCGATACTCTTCTCCTGTCACTGATACTCCTGTAACGCACTAGCGCATGCAGCGGAGAAGAGAAACCTCTAGTTGAGAAGTTAACTGCTTTCCTGACCTATTCCTGCAATGTTTTCTTGAAGCTTGATAGAGCACAGGAGCGGAGTAGGTAACGAGTAGCTGTTCTTTCAAGCACTAGCCCTTCTTTCTAGCCGTTCAAGCAAGGCAATTGGTAGGCGGCATAGTGATAGGTTTCAAGATGAATAAGCAGGTGGGGGACGACCAATGAGCCCTCCCTGATAAAGTTCCCAGAGGGAATCCCCTGAGTACATACCCTTATACCCTTGTTTGGTGTGAAGCTGCCTTTAGCAATACAGCTTGTTTTCCGCACCTATGAGTCTGATTGCTTTATCAATCGCCTTATCTTATTTATTCTTTTGAACCTGACTGTCAGGCTAAATGTTTTCATTTTGGCACGTCGAAAGTAGAGCAGCTGAGCTTCCTTTGTATCAGACAAGGCAATTCCCCTTCCTGATACTTTGAAAGAAAGAGTCCCAGATTGGTTAGCAGCTCCTCAGCTTTGAGGAACTCCAGTCGTGTGATTTCCCCCATCTGGATCTCTTTTTGAAAGGTTACATCAAGCGATGTTACCGCCTCTCCTTATTCGAGAAGAAATTGACAAATCAGTTTCGAGGGATGCGCTCAATCAGAGATTCCTTTCTCTGGTAAGAGACCTAAAGTTTAGCAAGCCGGCTACCAGCAGGTAGAACCCTATGATTATAGGGGTATTTCATTTCCACTTTCGTTTGCAAAGGCTACTATCCTGAAATCAAGATCGGATGAGCTCATAATTTCATTTGGTACGGCCAGGTAGAATCATCCATATCGGTACAGCAACGACCCATTTCAAAGCCATGAAAAAAAAAAAACAGGATTCTTTGTCAAAGCATACTTTTTCTTGTCTTGATGATGCCAACATAGACCAAGCATCCTCCTCAACCACACCGCTTGAGCAGCACAACTCGCATCGCAGCTGCAATATACTCAGCTTAAGCAGTAGTTTAATCAGCGGATTAAATCTTTCATGAAAAGGTTCCTTTTCTTTCCAACGTCTTTTAAGAGTGTCGCCGAATTTCGTCAGAGAGTAAGGGCTGGAAAACCGGTGATCAGTAAGCTGGCACTTAGGTCCTCTGCTTCCTCGCCGTGTAAAGAAAGAGTATCAGTAGCTTTGGGTATGGTCCACCTATCTCTTTCAACTTCTTACTTTTATCAGTCTGCTTTCCGGGGTATATATTATCCTTTAAAGAACCATTTCCTTCATCTGTCTACTTCTTTCGACAAGACTCATTCCGAAACCGCTTATTCTCTTTAGGAGAAGATACCCAGTAAGTCAGGTGACCAAAAGGAAGAACGAACAGCTGTTGAGAGTAAAGGAAAGGATATAGGTATTAAGCTATTATCTGGCATTTTGGTTTGATCCTTGTATCTCAAGACTTTCACTTCCATAAATCGCATTGATCCCAGGGTCTAACGCGAGCGGGAGCTGGAGAGAGCGGATAGCCTAAAAAAGAATCTCTGCCTTCCGGCTGATACACAGGTATCAGAAATCTCATAGGAAACAGGAATTGGCGATACGACTAGAGCGAAGTAGCGGTAAGGTTTAGAACTACTAGTCTCAGGCAAGACCCCAGATCTATGCATTGCAAGAGTTCGTTCCTATAGTTGTTTTGGTGGATTAGCCAGTTTTACCCACCTTCTGTGAATGATGTCCAGAAAGAGTTATCAAACAAATTTCTTAGCTTGCAAAATGGTCACAGGCGATACGATTGGATTGCCAGAAGTGAGAGATATTAAAGTGAAGAAAGGCCCATCTTAGGTTGTTCCAACGCGACGGGTAGAGTAAATTCGAGTCTTCCTTCACCGCCTTTGTGGAAGTACTTCTCGATCAAATATCATCTTTTTCAATGGGTGCAGGGTACCTAACCCCCAGACTCGAGACCTTCCTAGCGCATCCATTCTTGTAAGATGATAATTCTGCCGCTTCAAACACTAGAACACTCCTCTACTCCCGATCCCTCTACTTCACCCTCCTTTGAACATACATGGAATTTCCTCTTCTGAGGTAGCAGAAAGGCGAGAAAGACTAATCTTCGAATTCCGCTTGAAAACTAGTCCCGTCCTTGCTTTTCTAAGAAGTTACTATCCCCTCGGGCAAGCATAAGATAAGATTCGTATGAAAGAGATTTCGTTTCACCGTTTGACTCTGTTGACTCTGAAGCTTGATTTCACACTGACAGGTTTGAAGGAAATTTCATTCACTAACCCTTTCTTACTCCCACTACTTCATCACCTGCGACAGCAGGGACGGATACAGGTACTCGCTTACTTGATTGGCTCAAAACCTTACCTTGGAATTTCGCCTGAAAATCGATATTTCGTAGCAGGATTAGAAGAGAAGGTAGTTTGGTGTTAAGGACCCACCCTCCTCCTCTGCTAGCCCTGAAAAAAGAGTATAGTAGCGCTTAGCTTCTTCGCGTACATTATTCCGACGAATAGCTCCGTCCTAACCTCTTTATTTAGTCCTTTCCGTTGAATAATCTCCTTCTTAGATCTGATCTTTCGAGAAAGGAAGTGTAAGATGCACAGCTGCTCTATCTAGCTGTTGGTCTTTCCCCATAAGAATTGTCGGACGACTCCGTGCTCTCACTCATTTATGGAGGGTACAATAGGTTGGAAAACTGCCAATAAAGGTACCCTGTAGTGGATCCGTCTATCTGACCTCGCCCTATGATATGGCTTTCACCAGCCGCGGTTTGATAAAGCTCCCACTGACAAGCAGTCTTCTTTTGCCCACACCCTATGCTATGTCACTGAAGCCCACCGACCAAAATGTACTCCCATTCTCGCACTAGCAATATAAGATTGGCCCAAAAAATGACCAAAAGTCTTCGCTTCGTAAGAGAGCAGTTCTTCATTCACAGAATCAGTATTCGTGTAGGGTCCACCCCTTACGGATTGCGCATGGGCCGCAGAATGCTCGCTGAGGGCAGGCCCTCTTCCCGGTTAGAACAACCTGGTCATCCTATAACGTATATAACGTAGGC
>CM041014.1:27439967-27449967 GCA_022984855.1 Dimocarpus longan
TTCTTTCCCCAGCCTGTCGCCCCTGTGTGGGAGGGGTCAAGCTTGGAGACTTCTCTGTGGGGAATCAAACTATCACACAACTTGCATTCCGTTCCGGTTCTACATATCGAATTGGAGAGTTCCGGTTTTTTAAGGATTCCCTATTGCTGGCATAGCAAGGACTACATAAACAATAGTTGCACGGAAATTGCCTGCCGGACAGAGGGCTGTTAATTAATTAAACAATTCATTTTTTATTAACATTAACGAGATGGCTATAAAAAATTCTCCTATCTTTTTTCAGCCTTCTCTACGCCTTCAACAATAAGATTTCAAAAGACGATTCTTTCTCCACTGCTTCCTGACGAATGATTGATAGGAACGGATTGCCTGGGCTTCCCTGCATCCGATCGACTCATACCTCCCAGCCCTGTCTCCAGGATCTCATTCAATTAACCTATTTCTATTTATTTCTATTTTGAATTAGGGGTTTGCCCTCTACCGCCTGTGTCTATCTCCTGTTAAGTGTGCTCCCTGCCACGCTACTCTCACAGCAACTGTAACTGTGTGACTAACAACAAACAAGAGTACCAGTTCGTGCATCCGTGGTTCAAGTGCAGTGCCCAGAAACGGTTCAAAGATCTATGGCGACATAAATTTCCCAACAGATCTATGGGAAGTATATTCAAAATAATCATCAAGTAAGTGGCCTTTGTTTCATAACCTAAAGCACCGGTCTTCTTATCAACAACAGCAGAAGCAATCCTATGGGAGTATCTTGGGTTCTCCTCTATGATTGACTTGGGTATGTATACTTTTGATTCTCTCTGGAGACATGGCTATCGTATGTCCACAGCGTTACAACTCGAGTTTTGCTCCGCATCAAACAACTCATCACGTGGGTATTATGCATTCATCTTCCAAGCTAGATTCTCAATGGCTTTTTTACATTTCATTTACACTGGGGCTACCCATCATATGACGAGCAATCCGGCTGCATTTGTCTCATCCTCGCCGTACCAAGGCAAAAGTCTCGTCTTCACCGGTGACCACACCCCACTCTCTATTTCAGACATTGGTACGATCTCTTTATCATCTCGTTCTGGCAATGTTCTTCATCTTAATGAAGCTATGTTGGTTCCTAAAGTCAGTCTCTCAACAAATTTTATCAGTTGGACAACTTTGTGATGATCGCCAAAGCTATGCCATCTTTACTCCGACTTCCTCTGTGTTGTCAAGGATCTACACACGCATAATGCCATAGCTATAGGGTGCCGCCCGTAGCCAACCCATATATGCTTTAGACCTTGATTTTCCTCTTCTTTGGCTTATTCATAACAAAGAGCTTCCTGATCTTTGGCAACTAAGGGCTTATAGAGGGCATTGTTGGTTGTTAGGTCTTCGAACTACATTGAACAAACTAGAACGCCTTCAATTGCTTCCTGCATCTGCTAGTTCTTCATTCTCTTCTTGGTCCAGCTGCCAGCTGGCCAAACACGGGCAACACCTAAGAATTCCAATCTTCTGATTTTTTCAATTCCATTAGCCCTTTTGCATTCTGATGTATGGGGCCCATCGCCTGTGCCTTCTCTCTCTGGTTATCGTATTCCTTTCTTATAACTAATTTTTAGGGGGTTAGTTTAAGTTTATGGATGATGTATTTCGTTATCAAATTCTTTAAGCACAAACCTTACTAGATAGGGGGGGACACGGCTTTTGTGAGTGTTCAGCACAATACGGTACGGTATGCCACCAACATAAATGAGGCGCACAAGAGCCACAGGCACGAAATAGATTTAATGCCAGCCTGGAAGTGATTCGCTAAGTCGGGTTTTCCAGCGGCCGCCTATTGTAGAATCGTCGATAACATGGCAGCTACTATCATGTGTGTAAAGACTAACTGTATAGGCATACTGGAAACCGTTTGGCAAGTCAAGGGACCCTGAAATCCGCTCCTTAGCTATGAGTCATGCAGAACTGACACTAACCGTCCTCCAATTACTATTAATTAATTGGACCTTCAAGGAACGAGTAGAGTACAAAAACGAGTAACCCTCCGAGCTAGGGATATTAAAAAAAGGCCGTAGCAAGGAGACTTTAACAGACCAGTTAGAGTAAAGCCTCCACTTTCATAGAGATAAAACAGCAATCCCAAGACTAGCTTTCCCGGACAATAGATATTGTGAAATGGTGGCGCTATAACAAATCCAGAGTACCTTAACTTGCGATTGCCGCACAAGTCACCTTAACTTAACCAGGCATACCCATTTATGGAGATTCAGGATCTGAACTGAAGCTCAAATTAAAGCCATGAAACAAGTAGCTACTCCTACTGCAATTGGGGGCTTCTTTTAAGCCAGCCCACCAAAAAATTCCACCTCGACTCCCCTTCCCCTCTACCAGAGAATCCATAAATTTCGGGCACCTGCAGTAGCTGCAGGGATGGGAAAGACAAATAACCAGCCAACTATGTATGCCTTCAAGCCTGCCTTCCTCTCATCTTCCTTATGGAATGGGCTCCTCCTTAGAATTAACGAGATCTAGAGTCTTGGATGAATCCTCTTGAAACGGATCTAAAAACCCTAGAAGACTAAATGTGACCCCGGCAATCTCTCGCACTTGAAAAAGAGATGCCATATAGCCGATTACATTACTATGAAATAAAATAGTTGATTCATTCAATCAGGACCGCGAAATAATATCCTAGTAGATTAAATCATGCCCTTCCTTGAATGAAGCTGATTGAGAATTAATGTGCGCTCTTGTGGGAGCACCACATAGGCTTTTTCCTTGTTCTACCGAGTAAAGAGCGTGAGGGAGATTGGATTACTTATTCGATTATTAACCGCAAAGCTTTCCACGAGGAGCCCCCATAAGTCACACTAATAGCAGAATTAGGGGTATACGAAGCCGTGTTTTACATGGCTGAGTGGAGGGTAACTCTGCTGACCGAAGCTCCCAAAAGGGACTGGAACCGCTCTCCACATATATTTCTTTCGGAACGAGCCTTAACTGACGCTGCTGCTGCTACTGGTCTTGACACCACTGTCGATAGAGTTAAAAGTTAAAGCAAGCATGCCAAGCCGGGAAAAGCATAATGGGCCATAGAAAGAGGGCAAAAGCACACTCCCCTTGCCTTGATAACAAACCCAACGCTAAAAAAAGACCTCCTACACGCACGGGAACCAGAACAAAAGAAGGAAGGAGATAGGATCCACCTGCACGTCCGAAAGGAATCAAGACCAGAAGATGCGGCATCGAGACCTGAAGGCAACCGAAGAACCACTATTCAAGACCACGCAGACCGACAGCCGTTAGAGAAGAAGGCAGCAGATTCATATACTGACCTTAGTGATATAGATCCATACCTAGGTACAGAACGAGACCTGTTAGTGAGGTCCATATCGGTAATTGAAAGACCTGCCACCAACGGAGTCGACCCTTCCCCCGCCATAATAGCACCACCTAGCTTCGAATCGGGATAGTAGTCGAAAATATCTGTATATAGTGATCGTTATATACAGTTGCCTGTCCACTACGAGATTAGATAGAATGTCCAGGTAGCTCATCACACCTAAACAAGAGCGGAGAGCAGCTTCAGACTTACTAAGCCGGCATAAGTTCCCAGACTAGAGCCGCACCACACACATATGATGGCCTACCAGCACCATACGCGGCAGCAGAAGGGCAACAACATTCGGAAGATAGTCAGCACTCACAGCAGTAGAAGGAGAGGGACGCTCACGAACGCCCACCACCAGCAAGCCGAAGTTAGAAGGAAATGGGAAGGCCCAAGCCCCTTATAGGTTGGGTTTTCTGGGCTTTGATGCTTACCTTATAGAAGGAAGGTTTGATTGATAAAGGAGCTTTTAAGCCCTTTTGCTGGATTGTTGGTCCGCAGCCCCGCTCTATAGAATGAATAAGGAGAGGCCTATCGATGACCGAGCCACTCTTATACTACTCCTTACCTTACCCCCTTCCCTTAAAGGGCGAAGTCGCTGAAGCGAGTCTAAAGGCCAGGCCAAAGAGTGATCTTTGAACGCAACTACGCATCCTTACTACTTACTAAGAGTATAGTGTAAGGTAGGTTTGGGTATAGCAGGACTTGAACCCGCGACCATTAGGTTAAAAGCCCAATGCTCTACCAACTGAGCTATACACCCAAAAAAAGATGTAGTAGTAAATAAGGATTGGTGCGGAAAAGAAAATAGGGCGGCCCCTCTTCTTCTCATCATATTAAAGGGGCGCGGCTCTGTGCTCGTACTGCAGAGCAAGCGAAGAAAACGTAAGGGCGCGCGTTAGCACTCCTGCAAGAAAACGGCCTAGCTAACGCGCCCCTTATTTAAAACTAAAGGAAAGCCTTGATCGATATGAGAAAGATGCGCTCAAGCACCCAACCTATACAAGGGGCTTGGGCTCTAAAGCCGGCCTTACTCAACAAGCACCTTTCTTAGTAAGGTTGCTTGTTTCCACTCATTGAAGATTCTATCTACAAAAGAAGGTCAACGGGGAATACTAAAGTTGCTCTCACTGACACCATCTACGAGAAGGTGAGGTCGTCTTTCTTTCCAGCCGCCATACGGTTCGCCTTAAAGACGGAGAAAGGGAGGAGCTGTTATCTATGTAATTACGGTCTTTGTTGGCCGTTGTTCCGGTCGAGCACTCTCTTTTCTTTGTATAATTCCGTCTTTCCAAACAAGACTGACTTCTGACCAACCCGCGAAGGGTTGTGAGGTTGGACCAGTTACGAAGAATGAATCTATATCTGTGTACGGAAGTTGCTGGCCGCTCAACTGTTCGAGCGCAATGCAGTGGTTCCGATTCGACAAGGGTAGAATGCCTGGTCGAAGGTCCAGTACAGTAGGTAGCAGGCGTGTTCGTTTTGGCTCCCGAGCGAGAACGCGATAAATAAATAGGCGATGCACCATCCTTGCTGCTACGTACGTTGACCTTGACTTGACGGATTCATCCAATTGAACCCACACTCAAAGGAGGACCACAAGCTCGAGGCTCGACGAAACAGAAAGTATCAGCATTAAGATCTTGGGGTTAGCTGTGAAAGAAGGAGCCCGGCATTCATTTCTTCATTCATATTCATAGCTGAGTCTACTAAAAGAGGGACCAGCCTCATCGTGGTGATTAGAGGACATCTCTGATCGTTCACCTCTAATGTGACACGTTCCCTCCCAGTTATATGATCAACGGGATCAGTCGGCTAGAGAGCGGGGCTATTCTTCTTCCGGGGAGGCAAAGTCGTCCCCTCTACTGATCGAACCCTCAGTTCGGAGGTCTTCGTCAACATGTTACGAGGCTCCAGTCTTCGGCGGGTCACGATTACTTGACTTAGAAAGGCGAACATCTGGGCAAGGGAAAGCGCAGTGCGCCTGGTGCAAATGGCTTTCTTTTTTTTTTCATGATATACCAATCAGAATGGAGGGCCCCACCTACGTACATGATTGATAGAATCACTACTTAGGGAGGGGGCTTGATGCGGGAGAGGCATGAGTGCAGTTCGATCTTGTGGTGTATTCATTTGTAGTGAGTAGGGCCTCTTTCTCGTTGATCAGTTCGCCTCCGCTCTATTGAAAGGTCTCCATTCCTACGGCGGCTTTGTTTTGTCAACGAACGCGTCTCGGGCCGGATTGACTAACCTAACCCTTAAGGGGGCCTTGCCATAGTAGGGTGCTCTGCTTTAGTGTGATTGACGAAGGCTAAGCTAGGTTTAGTAATACCCAAAACAAATAAAAAGAGATCGGGGTCGATAGTTGGCAAGGAACTTGATCCCCCCCAAAAAGGGGGCTGCTGCGGTCGAACTCTAATTCTGGAAATAAGTCGGGGCCCTTTTACCAAGTCTACCAGATAGAAGATGATAGAGGGCCAACTATCGTTGCGTTGCACAAGACGGTGCCGTCTCACTTCGGGTTCCTTCCTTCGTAGTCAAATCTGATGATACGCTTCGGCGATGTTACCTACCAAATAAAAGGCCTGCTAGGTGATCGAAATCGCTCAGGTCAGTGAGGACTCACTCACTCACCTACTCCTTATCTATCTAATAGTTTCTTCTATCTACTGAATTAAAAAAAAAGGCGACCCGCCGCGCCGGGCTATAAGATACAGCTGTTGTACTACTTGACTGGTAAGAAAAAGCTTACGTAAGAACTGGAAGAGTCTTGTATGTACGGTAACCCTCTCTTCCGCTATTGGTGGACTGTTGCACAGAAAGGCCGACAGAAGCAACCTTTCTTAGGTGGTAGAAATTGTGAACATCTCTCCTTGAATGCTACAATGAGACTCGAAAAATCTAGGAAATACTAGAACTAGAACCCAGTAGATTACGTCCGCGGAAGTCATGCTAGAGAATTTGCAGTTCTTCGACCTGTAAGCTTCTTCGCTGGGAGTTCTGCTCCAGCCTGTCTCACCCCTTCTTCTCCTATTTCATTTCGGGATCCTTCTTACTCTCAAGGGGCCCCTTCCGGCCCATCAAACTCGGCGGAGGATTCATTCGAGGCATACTATCTAAGTGCCTCTCCAGTGACGACCGTTTGAAAAGGGAAGTCATCAGATGAACTTTTATGGAAGCAGCGGCTATAGGTCTTGTTTTGTTTCCAGCCTGTCTTGTCTTCCAGTTCAGAAAGAATAGAACATTCGATCATGTCTGATTTCGAACATTCGATTCTACCTCTCATGGATGAGGGTTACGCAGAGGCATAGCAGGGAGCGACAACCGCCTTTCCTTAACTTCAGGGAAAGAAAGGAGCAGCTTGATCAGCCATTAGAGATCGCCTTCTAGACCTTCACCTAGATTACATCACGGAAGCAAAAGAGGATGCATCTCATTGAATGTGGTTAAGCATAGCCCGGGAGATGATGTATTCTAGGGGGGAGCCCTTTTTACTCGTATCAGACACGAAATGAACGAAACTTTACTTTTTTCAAGACATACGAGGCATACTCATCTGAGTCTTCTCTTCACCCGGTTCGAGAACTAGATCTCCTTGATTAAGCAGTCCCACAGGCACGGTCAGGAATCAACGTAGGATCCTACAAAACAGTTTAGAGGAGGGAGGACGTTCTATTTATAGATTCAGAGTTTCGCCCGTAAGCTATTGATTGATTCGGGATCAGAGTGACTCAGGGGCCAGCGGTTCCTAATTTTCCTTTGAAGGTTGGGTTCAGGCCAGGAAAAGAAAGACCCCTTTCTCTGTCATATGGTCTAAGGGTGAAGTCAAGGCACTCTGGCATCGTGAGAGGAGCTTGAAGGCTCAGGAAGAGAATCCGCTTTGACAGAAGTTTCAGTATCCCCGTGTGAGTTTTCTCTCTTGCTAGAGTATGGAGTCAGGCACAACAGCCCAATCAAACAAAGAATTCGAATCGGCTTGACCTAGCTACCGGGCTTAGCAGTCAAAAAAGAAGGAAAGGTTTTGACAAAGAAATGATTTTCGGGTGAGAAGAAAATTCCTTCTTTCAATAGGCAACAAGGGAAGAAGCTTTTGCTTGACCGAGTTGACGACGAGGTGAAAGAGTTTAGCCTATGACTAGCAAGGAGAAGAATGCCTATTCATAAGAGAAGGGAAGGGAAGCGAGAAAAGCCCTGACTTCATCTACGATAATCGAAAATAACATCACTGGCGCAATTTCTTTAGTTTATGGAGTAGGCAGATCAGTCTGTTACCAGAAGCTCATCGGCAAGAAGCGGAACAGCTCAATTGCGATATCGAAAAGACAGGAACGGATCCCCTGTTGAAAGATATGTATTTGTCCCAGCCCGATCAATTTACTTGCGCCTACGAGACTTTAGGAGGTCCCCCAGTAGATTAGGGGAGCAGGCCCAAAAGGAAGAGGCCACCGAAAAGAAGGTATGGTTGTGGGAGAGGAAGGACTTCGGCAACGAGTTAACCCACTTGTACCAATAGGCGCAAGAAGTGGAGTTCCGGTATTCATAATAGAAGGTCCGAACCTGGGCATCCTCACTAGTCAGCCATGCCGTCCTTTCTTCAACCAGTATCTGTTTGGTTTGAGAAGCCAGCACGAGAACGAGTTGAACCCGCTTGACCGATTTCCGTGACGAGGAAAGAAAGTCATCAGAGCGGCTGTTGGGTAAGCCAGAGAAAGAATCAACATCAAATGAACATCGTCTCTCAGTGATTAGCGAGACCTGTTCCGACCGATAGATGAGTTCGAAAATTCGATTAGGGGCAGTCCCCACTAGATAGGCAGGGAGCAGCTCGACGATAAGTATCGGAGATGGAGCAAACTCCACACAGCACCCAACGGGCAAAAGAGGCAATTCGCTAATATGGAGCTGTTTATATCAGCTTGATTTCCCAGGCTGGTAGAACTATCGGATTCCCATTCACGTGAGCCAGGTATTCATTCTTTAAAGCCTTGAACCGAGTGTGGGCTCGATCCCATCTCTGGTATCCCTTCCTCTAGTTAGGGATGTCGCATATCAGCCTCAGTAGCAGTCGCACATGCGCCGTTAACACTGTAATCTAGGATGTCGCTGTTAGGAAGAGAGAAAAGACAAGGAAAGATTCTTCCCCCAGCCTAAGGACACCGATACCAGGGCAACGCATTCCTAACACTTCTTTAATGGAGGATCGGTATCAAGAGCAGGAAAAGCTTTTCTTCGAGTTGCAGGTGCCGCTGAGGAGCTCGGTTCGGGTACCCCCTTCTTTTAGAGGATCGGAGTTGAAAACAGCTTTACGTTAGGAAAGGGATGCGATTCCTCTCCTTTCAGTCGAGTCACTTCATACCTCTCGTTGAAAAGCAAAAGTTCTCTAGAGTATAAGGCATATCCTGGATCGACTAAGCCGGAAAGGAGTCAGTATTTACTTTCACGACTATCAAGCCAGGAATGAGCTGAGATATCGGAGTTTCAATCAAATGAAGGATGCGGTCCCGTAATAAGTGTTGGAGGGAAAGAAAGCATTCTCAGAAGGAGTGAAGCTCGGAACTGTGAGTTGAACTCTTGCCCGGGGATGCTCCCAATCGTTAATCCTCGGATGTGATCCAAAGGGATAACCAACCTCAACCGAAGAAGCCTCAACCAGTAATGAACCAAATGCTGTTGACCCCAAAGAACAAGGAGCGAGTGAGCAGAGTTGAGGGAGGCAGCCTGGGATATCAATAGTGGTAAATCCCTTATTCTTGATTGACGAGTCGCCTAAACCCTTACTTTTCGATTCCGTCCAAAAACCCGGGGATTTTCCATTGAAATTGTCCATCCGGAAAGTTGCATATCGCTATGTTTTTTCAATTGATTTTTTGATAGCCTTAACCCTATCTCTGATCAGCAAGCCACGCAAAAATCTCTCTTATTTAATTCCTGATCAATTAGTCGAACCCACCCTCTCCTTTTTTCAATCGGAAAGGTTCCACGCATAAAACAAAAAAGGGATCTACTATGAGTCTGGGTCTGATCCTGTGGGCAGGCAGCCATGACATGTCAAGTTCAGAAACGGAAGGGAGCTCATATCAAAAGCAAAAAGCAAGAGAAGGCAAGGCGTTGTGAAACCCAGTCCTTTCATAAAAGGATGCCCCGAAGGTTTTTGGCTAGGTGCTGGAAGCGATAGAGCATGTGGAGCTGCAACTAAACCACACCCCTTCGGACCTAGCTAAAGTGAAAGGCAAGGGACGACATCCAAGATAGATAGAAATATGGATAATAAGATATGGACCTGAGTCGTACTCTTCGGACAATTGGCGTTGACTTGACCCATTCTTTCAGGACCATTCTAGTTTATCGGAGAAGCGGGCACGATCTCTTTTTCAAGATGTGCACTTCACTTGCCTTCTTTAGTTTAGAATAGTCGGGGCTCTCTTGACCCATAGATTTATGGATTTCCCGGGTCTTTGCTAAATGCTAAACAAGGTGCCATTTGATCTAACAAATCCTAGGCTCCGAAGGAGGTCGACTGAGTTGGAGAGAAGAATGAGCTCCAATCGATTTGCCTTCCCTTGAACTTTGACCGGAGAAGGGCTCCGTGCTTTCAATTGACAAGCGCTCAAAACCTGGATT
>CM041014.1:27457467-27462467 GCA_022984855.1 Dimocarpus longan
ATAGCTCACTGAGCGATGATTGATGAAGCCCCCACCTCTGAAAGCTGAAGGAAGGCAGTGCCCTCGATTGTTCCAGAGAGAAGGATCATGGTGCCCCAGAACCGTGACATCCAGCAGCAGCATCTCCTTGCGTGCGAGAGACTTCTATGCCAGCCGGCTCAGTTATGAAAAAAAGCGGCAGACTAATCTTACGGGTGTTCCCTAATGAGAGGGATTTTAGGAGATTAATTAGGGTTCTCCCTTATCTCCTCCACCCATCCGCGGAGGGTTTCAGTATCCATCTCCGCGGAAATTTCCAGATCGCGAGACATAATGTTCTCCGCGAGTAGATTTCTGCCATTTCCGGAAAGTGAACGGACAGCCGCCCTTTCCCCTTCTCACAATGTTCCCGAACTTGCTCAAGAATCAAAGTGTGAATGGCACTTCGAAGTGCCTCACGTGGGGATCGGCGTGGGGAACTTCCGCCGGTTCTGGAGCCTGCGGGTTTTGAATGACCTCCCTCTCACGGTTAAAAAAGTGGTTAACCATCTCGAAGAAATCCATATCGTCCATCCGAAAAAACGTGTCTCAACTACAGCCAACTCCCCTGTTTTCCTATCGAAAAACCAACCCTACTTAATTTGTTCTAGAAATGCTAACCAAGTGACACACTGGGGCCATGGGTCATGAAAAAGGTTGACCCCCATCCCCCTTCACTATGTATGGCCAATGAACTCCTCGCTTTAGTCCGTTCTTTTCCTTCTTTGGGCTCGGGTCGATAGTAGCCGTGGTAGTAATGTCCCGGAGCCCTACTACCGACCCGAGGCGCCGATCGGGAAAGTCATAAAGGGACGTTAAACGTAATTCTAGAAGAGCGTTACCACAACAAAAAAAATCCGAGTCTTGGCTGTTCAAGTGAAAGTTTATTAGACTAGTCCCACTAAGATGGCGGGGAAACTTACTTCCGAGAGAGCAGCTTTCGCCTCGGTAATTACCTAACGAGAGAGAGCCGATGCCAAAGTCGCCCTTTACGCGAGGGAACGCCAGACAGACTTACCTCTGCTAACTACGTTTTATATAGACTGGAAGCTATAGCGGCACTATACCTTACTTAGTATAGTGCCGCTACCAGAGAAGGCTGTTTCATGCTAGGCGTCCAGACCTACTACGCTCGAGCCGCATCCCCGGCACACTTGCTATATCCACTAACGCTTCATCCCACTTCATCCTACCAACTATACCTGAGATAAAGCCGTTCTATAAAAATTCAAGACAACAAGAAAGCAAGAAAACGATAGCGGTCGGTTTGGGAGCGTCACGGGGGGGAAGAAGTATTTCAAGGACCCGGCTTCGTGGACGAGAAAGAATAGAATCAAGGGCATGCCCGACCCGAGCTACTAGGCCAGGGCCAGAGGAGAGGAACTATTTCAAGCAAGGATGCTATGACCTCAGACTTGAGACCGATTCAAAGATATAGGAATGAATGAATCCAATGTCATCTATACCGTGTTTTTGGGCTGTCATAATGTGACACTTTCGACTTCCATCGGTCGACTTCTGTCGTCTCTGTCTATTCCGTTTAGGGAATGGGCTTATTCATTCCGATTTCTGTAAATACTTCTGTGTAAATATCTCCCCCAGCCTCGGTCTAAAAAGCTCCTGCCCTTCTTGCGGGCTCTCAGTGATAAAATCTGGTTTTGGGAGTTGCCGGTGCGAATCCCGTTTGTTCTTTTCTTTCTTTGTCGGGTCAAGGAGAATCGCTTGGTTGGGTTCTTTGGTTGCTTATTCCACTTCTTTCAGTGGGAGGACTTTCATCAGCAGCAGGTGGGCTTAGGCTCAGTTCATCGATTGCTGTGGATTCAGTTTCAGTATAAGATTCTATTCATGAAGAGTGAGGAGTAGCGATTCGCGTTCTTTCAATAGTAGTTCTCTCTCCCCTTCATCTGATCCGATCTCTTGGTTGGTCTGGTCCTTCCATGAGGAAAAGGCTCGCAATGGCTTGATTCTTTTAGTGAAAACGTGAGCCGAGGCTCTGCTCTCTTCTGGGTCTAGGTATGTGATAAAGGTGCTCAAAAAGGCATTCTTTTTTAGTATAGTAACATCTGCATCTGCCCCCCCTCTACCTCTAATGATAGTCTTTCTTTCTTAGCCAGTCTCCTCAAGGAATCCAAGGCTTGGCGGAAGAAGCGCTGTGCTAGTGAATCGAGAAGTCTTTTACAGTATTATTGAAGTGAACTTTCAGCAATAGCCGAGTTCTTCGAAGGAGCAGAAGAGGGAAGAGAGGGAATCGATGACTCGTTGTCGGTGTGGGGACCCTACTCTCTTCGGTTGAAATAGGTCTTCCTCCTCCTTCTCCCCGTGATGACTAACACCACATTGAAGTAGTAGCTTACTGGAAGATGAAAGGTGACGGCTCGTGAGTTCTACACGAGCCTTGTAGACAGTGATGACTAAGATTCTTCTTTTTGGATGTGCCAGATGTATGCTTACGCTGTGGGGCATGCCATTGATGAACAGTGAGCCTTAGGAGCAAAGAATGCTCCGCGGGGAACTCGTTTCATGTCGGCGTATTCGTGCCGGTTAGACGTCGGCCATGAAATCCATCACTATACCGAGCAGATCACGGGCATTCACATCTCGGTCAAACGGAACTATGCGCGATTCTCTCGTGAATCGCCTTCAGCAAGGTATGGCATTTAGGGTCTGAACTTGGGGAGAAATCTTTCTTCATAGTCATAGATACAAGACATTCGTTGCTGATCTAAAAAAGATCTTATCCCGTGGGCGTTAGCGGACGTTTTTCATTTTTTACCCGGTCTTTAGTAGCGTTTCCAAAGTCAACCTAACCGGTTACCTTTGGAAACGCGCTAAAACAGGCCTATAGTTTCGCCTTTCTAATAGAAGAAGAGTATCTAATTAGATAAAAGTATATAGAATTAGCCAGATCGTCTGAAGCATGAACAGAATCACCTTTGTTCCGAAGGCCTAGCGAGTTCCTTTTTTTTTTTAAGTTAAAGGCGGTCTTTCTCCGGACTGATGACTCGCTTGTTCAGTATTGCTAACTATTATAGGAGGATGCCGTCCCCTCGGGACTACCAGTAGTTTCGGTTGTTGAATCTCGTGCAAGTTAGGTTGTGGTTGTATTGGCTGCAAGCGGAACCTAGGCGCTTTAGGTGTGTGTTGACCATGCACTCTCGCGTCATGTAATGTCGTATGTATGATAGAGGTGGTGTGGTGATTGACCTCAATGCAAAATCCCTAAGGTTCAACGAAGCTATGATCGTACCCGGATAGAGATGAAGGTCTTCCTTTGATGTCTCCAAGCCGGCCATAATAGAATAGATAGGCGAAGCAGCCAATAGCAGTCTGTTTTCGCCTATCGATAGATAGCAGGTTGCTTCCAAGCTCAAACCATTTGAAACAGAATTGCAACTTTCTTATTGATAGGGTGGTATTCTCCGCCCCTGTCAAATGGAGAGAACTGGAAGAGAGAAGGAAAAAGAGCAAAGGATTTAAAAGTCTAATGGGAGAGGCTGACACGTTGACTGCCTTCGAGACTCTAAAATCTAACCTAAGCGGTCTAACCTCCGAGGCGGACCCCAACCGAAAGGCGCTAGACGGACTAACGGCAAGCGAGATAAAGAAAGCAGCTGGCCCTATGTGTAAAACAAAACCTTGCCGCGAGAGAGTCTTTCTCCAATGAGAATAAAGAATTTTGGGCAAGACAAGAAAGGAACTCGCCCTTTGACACCAAGGGATAAGAGCTGACTTGGTGAAGGGAATCTATGAGAGAAGGTTCTCGAACCGGGTTCCGACCGAATAGAGCGCGGAGCCAACGAGTTCAGTCGAACAGCGTAATGAGTCTAAGGGCGGTATCAAGCTTAAAAGGAATGGACGGGCGTAGGCTTAATAGTGAACGCGGACCCCCCTGCTTATAGATATGAGATCAATGACTTTAAAGTAAAAGACAGATGCCGAGAGAAACAGTTAGACTTCTTTATTGCGTTGCGAAGAGAGATCGAAGACGAAGATTTTCTGACGCTGTGCAGGCGCTGGATGAAAAAGACAGAAAAGAGAACAACCCACCGGAAGGGCATACCTCAAGGAGCACCAATCCCCCCCGGCAAACATCTATCTGCACGAAGCCGACCAAAAGAAAAATGCAGAAAAGGTAAAGAAAAAAGATGCTTTGGGAGTGTGAGATACGCGGACGGGGAGTACGCAGCCGAACAACCGCAGGGGCTTCCAGCAGTGATAGCTGAACTAACCAGATGGGCCGCCCAAAACCTGGAGCAACCATTGAAATCGGAAATCAACGTCGGATCCCGGCTATCCGAAAAACGCAGAAGACTGAAGCGGAGGATCACGAAATGCAACACGGGCAAGCCGCTTTTTCGAAGGAAGAAGCGAATCAATCAGAATGGGAGGAGAGGCGAAAGAAAGATTTTCGAGCCTGCAAGCAGCAAGCAACAACGGCTTTTCAGCCGCATCGCACTGCCGCATGAACAATGGATCCGCTGGGCTGGATGAGCAACCTTCTCTGGAAAAGAATAGTGAAAAGCCATGTCACTTGGAACGGAACTGGTTGCTTACTAGTAAGACCACTTTTGTAAGAAAAATTCGATTATATAGGCATGGTTGCTTACAAGACAAAAGCTAGCTTCTAGATGTTCTTTGCCTGAAGCCTTCTATCTGGCCTCTGTACTAGTAGTGGAGTGGCTTGCTACTTTCAATCAGAAAAGGAAAATGGAGCAAGGCAAGGGAGAAAGAAGTTGTCCCCTCTTCTCTGGTAACCCGCCGCCGGTCATATAGAGCGCTCCGCCCGCCACCGCATATGTAGAAAAAGAGGGAGCGGGGAAGGAAGAACAACCGTTTGACTTTGGCACACGAGGTGGCGGGTTTGGCTAGGTAACATAATGGAAATGTATCGGACTGCAAATCCTGGAATGACGGTTCGACCCCGTCCTTGGCCTCGGGGAGTGGCAAGCAGCACGGAACTTGAATTAATCAAATGGCATAAG
>CM041014.1:27467467-27485910 GCA_022984855.1 Dimocarpus longan
ATGAAAGTAGCTATGAAGCCCCTATTACTTACTTTGTTTGATTCAAAAGCAAAAGGAAAAGGCGAACAGCCCCCCCAACTAGTCGTATGGGGTGGGGTGCTTGTGGTAAGCTGCCTTGGATGTGAGGAATTCCTAAAAAAAAAGTCTGGTATTTGACGAAGATCTTCCTATCAATAGATAGGAATTAGTCTTCGATATAGGGGATAGGATCCATCTGCTCTTTCTCTCTCCATTTTTTCTTTTTAGAGAGAGCAAATAGAACGATATAAAAAAAAATCGGGAGATGATAAAGGATACATAGACATCTAAAGGGATGTCTATTCTATTCCTCTTTTTTTTAGAGAAAAAAAGATATCTCGTTCATCTATCTTTTGTCTATCTATCATTGATTCTATCTATGAATCAAGTCGAAAGACTTCGTTTTTGGGTTCCCCGAAGCCCCGAATGGATTGGATCGTTTCCGCTAACGAAATGAACGCGGAGCCCGTTCCGAATGCTTCTCCGATCCGGAAGTTCTCGCGAAGAGAATAAGATGCAGCTCCCCCTCCCTCTGTCTTTTCTCGCTTTGCTAATCTTCCCCTCTAACGCGGGCCGGGCGGCGGCGGGCGCGGGAGGACTAAGAGAAGACGCTCTTCTCTTAGGTCCTTCTTTTTTCAGTGCAACACAGGAAAGCGCCCTCTTTTTGTCATCCCTGCAGCTTTCCAGATTTTGTATTGAACGCATGGCGTAGCTAGGACCTTCAAATCATGTTTGAGCCTATGTTCAAACCCCCCTATTTGATATTTGAATAAGGCTGGAAAGAATGCCCGCCAAGTTCAGATAAGGGAATGCTTCCCCCAACAACCATTAAAGTCAAGGCTCGACGAAGGGAGGCGGCGGGGAAAGGAAAACGCTTTCGGAGATCGAGAGATTTTTTTTTCATCGAAAACGAAGAAGGCCGAGGATGGCCTATGGTGCGTGTTATCTGAAGGGAACACGCTTTTTCGACCGCGGTGGTATGATTGCCGGGGCCTCTCCTCGTTCCGCCCGCTGGCCTATTGGGATAGCAGCCTTCGGGCTTTGCCTGCCTATGAAAAGAATTCCGGCTCGGCCCGGGAAAGCGCTGGCAACAACAGAAAGGAAGGGGTCCATGTAGCAGCTGCGCCCGCCCCCTTCTTAGTCAATGGGGCAGCTGGTTCGGCATCTACTAGAAAAAGAGAGAATCCATTTCAGAAAACCACGCCTCTGCTAGGCAGCGTGTGGAATGGCCGAGAGCGGACCTTTTTGGATATATAATCCAAGTCGAGAGTGGAGTTACGGGAACAGCCGTCTGATGGAAAACTACTTTCACGTTCGGTTCAGAGAGCACTTTTTTCGTTGAGAATTCCTCGTTCCCTTTCGTGTGAATTCCCCAGCGGCGAATTCAAAACTTGTGGGGCCCTATCTATTTATTCCATCTCTCGAGCCCCGAAGAAAACCTCCCTCCCCTTCGGGCTCCATATCTCTTTTGACTCTATATATGTGGGCACCTGATATCTATGAGGGTTCACCCACCCCGGTTACAGCATTCCTTTCTATTGCGCCTAAAATATCTATTTCTGCTAATATTTCACGTGTTTCTATTTATGGTTCCTATGGAGCTACATTGCAACAAATCTTCTTTTTCTGCAGCATTGCTTCTATGATCTTAGGAGCACTGGCCGCCATGGCCCAAACGAAAGTAAAAAGACCTCTAGCTCATAGTTCAATTGGACATGTAGGTTATATTCGTACTGGTTTCTCATGTGGAACCATAGAAGGAATTCAATCACTACTAATTGGTCTCTTTATTTATGCATTAATGACGATAGATGCATTCGCCATAGTTTCAGCATTACGGCAAACCCGTGTCAAATATATAGCGGATTTGGGCGCTCTAGCCAAAACGAATCCTATTTCGGCTATTACCTTCTCCATTACTATGTTCTCATACGCGGGAATACCCCCGTTAGCCGGCTTTTGTAGCAAATTCTATTTGTTCTTCGCCGCTTTGGGTTGTGGGGCTTACTTCCTAGCCCCAGTGGGAGTAGTGACTAGCGTTATAGGTCGTTGGGCGGCCGGAAGGTTGCCACGAGTAAGTCAGTTTGGGGGACCGAAGGCAGTTCTCCGTGCACCGGACACGTAGTTTACCGAATCAGTTGCGACACGGATGGGAATGCATGCTACGAAAGATAGGGTCGAGTCTGATACATCAACCGTCTACTCAATATCCTTGTACGAGTCCACAATCACTACACGAGATGAACCTTGGTTTGGTGAATTGAAGTAGGCCTTAGGTGTAATAGGACTCCCAGTTACTGCGCGCGATCGTATACTGAGGTGCTCCCCGCCGGTTGTTGAAACGACGCGAGCCGGGCCGGGCCTCGATTCAGAAAGATGAAGGGCCCAAAAGTCTAAATAGGGGGTTACAAATCCCCCATCTCATTGGGGGCGGAAAACGAATCGACATCTCGATGTGAGACAGCCTTTTCTATTTTAGTTGGGAAAGAACGGCGAAGTCCATCCGAACCGTCCAATGAAGAATAAGAGGAGAGCAAAGCGCCAATGGCGCGCGAAGCGCATGCGGAACGGGCACGGAGAAAAATCTGTGTGGAGGAGAAGCAGCAGCAGCCGAGCTCATTCCCTTCGCTTCCTGGGCCTGGGCCCAAAGCAGTGCAGTCTTTCCTGGCCAAATCAAGGATTTGGGGCTTCTTGCTACGCTACTTAGAATCCATTTTTTTTTAGTAATATATAAATAGAAAGATAGATCCATCCATCTATCCTATCCGATTTCGATTTTGATATCTAAAAAAGAATCGATTTCATTCAACGTTTGATTCAAAGAAAAAGAACTGCGCTTAGCCCCCCCGCTCATGAAACGGCTCTGCTGCAATGGATGGCAGAGGGTCCGTAGTACCCAAAGCACTGGAGTGATCCAGTAGCCGGGAAGGGGCCTAGAAGTGCCTACTACTACACCACACTACACTTGGCTCTACACATTTACCGAGCTAACCCCTGTCCAGTGCCTGGCAGAGCTAAGGGGGGCTTCAATCCTTATTCCTTATCCCCCCAGGCTAACGGGGCCTTACTTTTTCAGGGGGGAGAGCCTCAAGAAGCACTGTTGAGAGGAAGATCCTTGGCCCCTCTTCATTCTCTACAGGGTTCCAAACCTTTCTTCAACATAGGTGACAACGAGCGGGTCAGAGATGAAAGAGATCGAACACGGGAATAAGAAGCACCTTCCTTTTTGATAATTTTTTTAGAGGGGGATGGAGAAAGTATACAAAACAGACTCGCATTTCCCAGTCGAAAAGATGGGTTCCGTCTCGCATTTCTCATCGAACAAATACGGGAAAAGAATCATATTGAAAACGTTCCTAACCCCTTCGTAGAGCTGTGTATTGGAAGTGATCCGAACCTGCCCGGAGCGAGCCTCCCATAGAGGCAAGTGATGTTGGTGAGCCGTATGATGGGCAACTATCTCCTGCGGTTCGGAGAGGACTCAGCTGTTAGTTAGTACCCCCTTGGTTTCGGGGTGGACCCTTTCACTCTATTTTATTATATACGCTTAGCGAAAAGAATGTTTTTTGATACACCTAGGACATGGATTCTATATGAACCAATGGATCGTAACAAGTCGTTACTACTAGCAATGACTTCCTCTTTCATTACTTCATTCTTTCTATATCCCTCTCCCTTGTTCTCAGTTACTCATCAAATGGCACTCAGTTCATATCTTTAAGTTCGATCATTGACAAGGTTCAAAGAAAGGGTGGCCATTGATAAAGAATAAAGAATAAAGAATCGATTTCAAACCACAATGCTAGCAGATGGCGGGCCTCCGCTTTTCTTTTCTTTTCATTAATGAATTTTCTGTTGATGCGAAATAAGTGGTCTTAGCCTTTATGCCGCGTTGTCGGAAGGGGTTCAGTGAGACCCGGACTTAGCTCCGCAGATGTTGAAGGAAGAAGGGCAGGTTAAATTCACCAGGTCCAGGAATCGGTATTCGCCCTGTTTCCGCTGTTCTAGAGTCGGTAGCTTTAATTGCTCGTGTTGAATCAGCCGGGAGTAACAGCGATTCGGATGAAAGGTTCTCGCAATGGAAGCTCTGTACCAAGGGTAGAGGGGAAGGTAGCTTCTGACTCTCGGTCTTCTACAGTGAAAGAACCCTCGGCTAATTCAGCTCGAGCGAGGTAATTTGCCTGTGTTAGCAGAGCTCTTGGGGAAGAGGAGGATTTTTTCACATCTGAGATTCCCACGGCTAGGAGAGATAAGGGGTATTCCCGGTCAAAGCATTGATTCGAAGCCTTTATTCTATGGGGGGCTAGGTCAGAGCTAGCATTGAATAAGAATAAGCTCGGATTCCTCTTAGCGACTATGAACGAATGCTTTCTCATTGAACAAAAAGAATAGCCGGCCTTTTTTTTTGCTGTTACAGAAGAAGCTGCTCTTGGCCTTTTGCTTGGCACTAGGAAGAAAAGATCTTAGGTTTTTTCCTTTAGGCCAATTAATAGATCAGACTTCACTTCAAGAACTAGCGAAAATAGCCCTGATCAAGGTGCGTGCGGAAGAAATGCTTGCTCTCCGCTTTATGTTAGCAAGACTCCGTTGCTATTGGACTTGGCTAGTAAGCCAAGAGGAAATCCGTCTTAACTAAGCCAAAAAAAAGGCTAGCGAACGAGGGGAAAAATCAGCTCTTGTTCAAAGGAGAATGGCTCTTGTTTGGTTCTATCTTAATATAAAGAAGAAGATCCCACGTGCTAGCCGAAAGGCCGATTAGGATTCTGCGTTCACTCGGTTCTCTAAATAAAGGGAGAGAAGTCGCCCTAGGGCGAGGGGAGGAAGAAGGAGTTGTTCACGAATCCGTTTCAGGTTTTCAGGCATACCCGGTATTTTCTCTTTCCGTTTCTGCTCCGAGGAAAGAAGTTTCATTGGGGAAGGTGGTATCTTCTAGTTTATCACTTAAGCTTTTAGCCTAAAGGACTGATCTTTGCTTGAACTTAGCCCGAGTAAGGCCGACTTAAATAAAGAAAACTAGGTGCCAAGCCTTTATATGATATGAAACCATTCCTTCTTCAGATTGAAATTCTCTCTGGGAATCATAGCCTACTTTCGTACCCCTGGGATGAGACTTGTTGACTGCTAGACTGCTTTCCTTGGTTTCACTGCTTTGAGCTTGAACATGGGCAATTTACTGTTTCAAAGAGGAGATGCGCGCCTTAGGGTAGGTAACTCAATAGGGAATTTTCTCTATTCTATCACCGGGTTAGGAGAAAGAGTTAGTTTAGTGTGGTTAAGCTGGGACATTCTCTTAAGCTAAAAAAGACTTCTTCCATAAGAAACTCGGTAGATGGTCCCAAGTTAGACTTCCCAAGATATCCTCGCTCGTAAGCATACCCGAAACGAGAAAGAAGAGATAGTCAGACCTACTCAGTACCTGCACTCGCTTCCACTAGAAAAAGGGGATTCATGAGGGTGGATGTCCCTTCTGTCACTTCTGAAATGGGGTAGATGCCTAAAACAGTTACTTCAGAAAAGGAGGTATTCGAATCCACATTCTCATTTAGCAGTAGCAGGGAAGCAAGCCGACTTCAATCAATTGCAAGAACAGCCCCTATAAGATCCAGGGCAACTACTGGTTATGCAAAGTCTTCAACTGCCTATTACAGGGCACCCAGAATCCATCTTAGAGATTCGGATCGGAAAGGAAAGGAGAAAGACTCTTTTATAGTCCTGTTTATGCTCTCGCCTATGCACCTCCATTTAAGCTTTCTGCAACTGGCTCGTTTGGAACCCCAACTGGAAATGCATAGGGAATAGTTTCTTTCAGTCACACGTACCAAGCGCTTGCCTGCATAGGACTCCTCGGAACCTTCTAAGAGGAGAGGACCGCTATCCATACCTTTTGGTACTCCAGATCCTATAAGCTTTTCTCTAGAATCCGTAGAAGATGGATGGATACTTTTACTTGCTTGCCTACTGTCTTACACAAGCACAAGGGAGGAATGGCAGGCAAAAAGACTGGTAGCGAGACTACCTTACAGGCCTTAAGAAAGCATTAGCAATGGAAACACGACTAACATTGGCTGCAAGGGAACTATGAACTACTCCTAGACTGACAAGAGTTGTATTCTCCCCTATTGGGACTTATTATCTATGCACCGCGCCTGACTACCAGAAAGAACTCAAACCGACGGGAAGAAAATTAGAAAAGCCAAGGATAGGCTTACCCCTTACACTATAAACCCTTAGGAATAGAACTGAAAATCGGTTAGAGCTTTAGGCAGATAATACGCTACCGCTACTCTTTATACTACAACTGCATCGAAGGTAAATGGCGTGCAACCTATTCGCTCACATGTACCTATTTTTATCGGCTGGATCGAAGGTAAGACTGGACTAGAACCCCCAAGGTCAATCTATCTATCTCTTAGCTGGAGCCTTACTTAAGAGGAGGAAATCCTATTAGAGTTACCCCTTGCCTTGATCATTTGACATAAACTTGCCCTTTATAAAAGAGTGCTTCCTGTAAAAAAGGGATTCAATTAGGGCTCGCTCTTGGTAATCATACTAAAAGGTTAGTTTCCCCTGCCCTATAACCTGGCTTGCTCACACTCGATGAAATGAAAGTTGCACTGGCTCTAGAAACGTATCCCCGAAACTCATGGGCGGACTCCGGAGCACTTGCTGTAACGGACTCATACCTCAAAAGGAGCACTCCAACCCTTAAGACTGCAGGGATTAAGATTGGCATTAGCAAGGAATAGGAATGCCTAAAAAAAGAGATTCATTCAGAACAGAATAAGCAAAGATAAATTCAATCTATAGCCCTATTATGACTGGTATTAACCCTATCTCGGGAGAACTTTTATGCTAATCAAAATTCAAACTGCTTTGCTTTTGCCCTAGAACCCCAAAGCTTTTAACCTTGTCAGCTCGCTCTCAAGGGGACTGGTACGCAGACTAATACAAGGGCTGGATGGGAAAGTTCATAAGAATGAATATCTCGTGTGGACCAGCTCATCACTATGGACAGACACAGACTTTGGAACTGAAAGGAGGACTAAAAAGCTTTAAAACTGTCTTAGAACCTCATTGTTACCTTGACCAAACTGGAGATTGAAATTAGCTCGCTGGAAAGATTCTTTTTGAGGGGTTTTGAGGGGGTAGCATGCTACAAGAAATAAGCTAGAATTTGACTGGCACTTTCTGGAAGGGCTTATCTTATAACTGCAGTTGGCTCGAAAAGAAAGATTTTTTCTGCAGCTTATAGACTGCTGGCTAAAAAGATAGAGCTATAAGATACTGCTTTTGAGAGATTGATGGAAAGTCAAGCCTTTCAAACGAACTAGCCAGGACATAAGGCCTATCCTAATAAGCTCGGTTGGGCCGTATTCTCCTAGCCTAGAAATGCATCTTTAACGGGCTTTCTTTCCGGCTTACCTTTATAATAGAACTATATCGCTACGAACTGGCCGAGCCTTCCGTGGAACCTTAGAGCCTAAGAGAAGGGACTTTTGAGGGCAGGGACTGTAAAGGATCTCAAACGCAGGCTGGCTTTTTAGACTAATTTAGATTTATTATTACTATTATCATTATCACTGGTACTAGTCTATTACACTATTAGAAGAAGAACTAGGCGGGATGGCATAAACTCCAACTCAAAGCCGGGAAGGGAAAAGACTGAAGGAAGGATAGGGTCTCACACCGGTCTAATGTAAAATTCAGTTTCTTTATTGAACAAGGAAATCTATATTTGCTATTAGCTATAGCCCCACCGGAAAAAGAGAAAGCCCTATCAGGAAATGTGATAGGAAGAAAACAGCCTAGAGGGGCGTATTATTGGGAGAACTTTACACTACTTAGAAACCTTAACTGGTAGACCTATTCTCTAGGACCTTGAAGTTTTATTGGATGAGCTTAGAAAGCGCTTAGCAAACAAGAGATAACTCCTCATCTTTTGAGGGACACTAAAAAGGACTGCGACAATCGCAAGCACTGGATTTCATAAAACTTCAGGTAAAGCAGAAAGAATCAAAGCGAAAAGGACTGGAGAAAATACTTTGAAAACTTTCAAACAGGATTGCTCACAGGATGGATCTTGAACCTGCTAGCTCAATGCCTGAAAGATACCTTCTTTGCCCCTTTGAAGTCAAGCTTCTAACAGCCTTTTCTCAAATACGTGGAAGATACCCGCGGAAAAGAGGCATGTCGTAAAAAGAAATCCTCATACCTCCACTCCTAGGTAAAATGATATATATTATCGAGAGCCTATAGCCGCCATATCAGAACCCGGGAACTAGAACCACCCTACCAAGGAAAGAAAGAGGGATAAGCACAATCAAGCATACTAGTCATAGATGGCACTTGTCATACGGAGAATAAAGGTATACGGGAACTGCGGGGGCTTGCTTAGCTTAGAACTCCAACCCTAAGCACTACCTTACGTCTTAAGACGACTACTACTTAGGAATAGGCAAGAACTGGCTCTGTCTATAAGGAAAGAGGAGTAGTATTGTACCTGCTATATTCCAGAAAGCAAGCAAGACCTCGCTATTCTATTAGGCTCGGAATGAGGGAATCTACTCCAACTCAAAAATCTGATAGAGTGAGGTCGACTGGAATTCTATATATGAAAATAGTCTCTATATATAGAGGTTGTTTTCCGCTCGAAGAACCGTATTCGTTACGGGCCTCGCCGAAAGCTCGAAGTTCAGACTAGTGATTCTTAGTCTTCTTGCTCAGAAAGTGAGAGATCGGATGGATCTGACGCCAATCAATTGTGACCGGCCTACCCAACCCTCCTCCGCTCCGCCCTGGGCCGCGGTTCCTCAAGACTACTGCACTTGAAAAGAAGAACTAGAAGGTGCACTTATGTATGGTATGTAATTGTACCATAATTAATTCACTCCTTTTGAGCCGGGAAGAAGCGATAGATAAGGGTGGGGGGTAAGCAATCCCAAACTAGGTCACTGAGTTCGAATACCTAACTGACTCAGAAGTCGTTTACGCCGATAAGTGCTTTTCCGCTCTAGTCAATGGATCGACCGAATGGTACTACCCCCCGACAGAGAACTATGCTATCCCAAGCATCTGATCCCCGGGAGGCGAGACGACGATCGTTTTGCGGCCGACGAAGTTCTCGATGCGATCTTGATGTTGATTATTCTTTTTCATCAGTACTCTCACACAGCAAGCAGTATAATGACATTATTCATTAGTGGGACTTGCGCCTCGAAGGTCGACTGTACGTACAGCTTTGACCTAACCATACGGCCTACGCACTACAAGTCAGAAAATACCTCACCTAGTTGCTCGCCTCGCTCTCCGCCTGAACTTGACTACGCCCCAGAAAGAAAGAGAGAACCGCATGAACATACAATCAAGTGTTATATGAATCTCACTCCTCAAAGCCGTAGCGCACTAGCTCCCATCAGCCCGCCCCTTTTCTTCTTCTCCGGTAAGGGCTTGTTTTTCAGTGTCTTACGTCTGGACTCTTGGGCCTCGTTCATGTTCTCGAGAAGCAAAGAAAGCTAAAGCTCCTTGCGAACTTAGTTACTAGTAGTGAGAATGGGGCGAGCCCTTGGTCCCATAATAGGAAGCAACTGGTGAGGCCGTTTCAATTTATCATATAAACTTCATCATATTCACCAACATCATCATATTCATTCATAAGCCTGGTTTGATCCGGCTCAACCCAAAGCTTCAGGTACTCGCTTCGTCCTTAGCCCTGAACTCGTCGTAGACTGCACTCGTTCTTAGCGCTTCTTAGTTCAACACGACTGAAATAGGATCTCTTCTCTTGGTCTACGACCTTCTAAACCTCCAAGGAGGAACAACAGCAGGTTCAAAGCCTTCCATTAGCACCTTGCCTGGTTAGCAAATCCATCCCTTTGCTCTCTGGAAAGGAGTGGCAACCCAATTAGCTAAGAGCAATTCCCAGCGTGAGGAAGATTCCGATCTCACTAAAGCGTTAATAAGAAAGACGACGACCTCACGGATTGAAAACATTATCTTATGTGTGTGGCGGCATTCATAGTGGCATTCGTAGATCTATCTAAACACTCAAAGCATGTGGCTTACTCTAGACTGACTCCCACATGTGGCGAAGGAAGTGCAGTTTAAGTGAAAAAGGAGTTCAAGGCTGAAAGCCGCTCCGGCGGAAGGAGAAACTTATAATAGAAAGATAGAGAGTGCAGGCGATTCACCGAAAGCACAAATGTGATCACGTATCTAATGCCCATTGGCCCACCTTCCGGAGATATGAGGCTACCGGAACCAAACCATGATTCCTTTACACCAGGGGCGACTGAGAGAGAAAAAGCTCCGAACCAGACCCAGGACCCCTTCTTCACCGGGATATGAGCTAAACTTCAACGATAGGACGTGGGCTAACTCATTTTATCACGAGAAGGTCAAAGACATGAGAAGAATAAGCAATCAAAGAGGTACGGTCAAATCAATGCTTTCAATCAGCTTTAACCCATTCTTTTATTGCTCAGTCGAAAGATGAAGGGGGATCCGCAGGTCTCGGTCTCGTAGATATGCTTGGATGGGACTCAGAGGAGTCCCCGGTGGAGACAGTCGAGACTAAAAGAAAGAGTATACATTTTAGCAGTAGAAGAACCCATTTATGAAATAGCTCGAACCGAACGTCCAGAGGAAGATGCGTAAGTCTTATCCCAAAATCCATCATTCTCATCAATTCCCGTTAAGGCAAGTTTAGCCGCCCTGGCCTGGAATGAACTTCTTTTAGAACGGTAGCTCACGATCCAGTATTGAATAAATAAGATGAGTAGCTCATTTCTGTGTTCAAGGTCAGTCAAGGTTCTTTTCTTTCCGTCTTCCTTCGTTCTAGCCCTGAGAATGCCTTTCCTGCCCAAGGGGAAGATGGGGAGTCAAGGTCCAGGTTGATTGATTCGTTAGGTAAGGGAGCTATCCAGTCAACTTCTTTTCTTCCATTGAGCAAGGAAAGGTTGTTATTACTGGGTAAGTTAAGTTCCAATTCCGATTAGAACAGCGAAGACGGGACCATCCCGCTCGGGCTTCACTTCAACGTCCTCAGTTCGGGCTAGATTCAAGGTATGCGCCCATATGCCAGTGGATTGATTTTGATTCAGGGTTAGCTCCTAGTCCAAAGAGATTGGGTTTGTGTGAAGTGTACTGGGTACAAGAAAGAAGGTCCAAGCCCAGAATGAGGCGAGAAAGAAAGATTGTGTTATAGTAGGGTTAGACTACCTCTCTTATTAATGCACGGCTGAGGAGAAGTCTGTGGCTTAACTTGAATAATCTCTTTCAACCCTATCTGTTTTGCCTTTCTTCTTTGGTGTGGTCTTCCCGAGGGAACAGGCAAAGGGTAGCAGTCAAGCGCGGGACAGAAGGAATAATCAAAGACTTACCTTTACCCTTGACTTGAATTAACTACATGAGCCCATATCCGTACAGGGAAGGGGCTGTCCCATGGGTGGTACCTATTCGATTGTTGGTTTAGTACTACGTAAGCCTGTAACTCTTGCTGGATTGAATCGGAATTGGCGTAGAAATGGAATAGCAGGAAGTTTGATCAATTGCTGATTCAGAGAGTCTTTCGAAGCGGTCAATCGAAGAAATTCTTTCTTTGACTTCTGGGGCAAACAAGATCTTTTCTTTCTCTATCTCGCTTTACTCACTATACGAAATAACGATCTCAACGGCTGGCTTGACTAAACCTATCTATTGATTAAGGTAAGGAAGGCGGGTTCACAGATCCCCCATGCCCCCAGTCCCTATGAGAAGTCCGGGGTAGAGCTGTGAAAAGGCAGGTCGATTCTGGATCCTTATCATGGTTTTTAAGGGATGCATTCAATACATGTAGTTTGTCCCGCCTCCGCGATCAATCCTGTTTCGTTATTAGCTACTCAGATCTTTCCTTCTCTCTGCAGATTATGGCACGGTTGTTTTCCTTTCCTTAGCATTATAGCACATAGGGCTCACCCATAACACGGCTCTCCTACGTATCTTGTCTCTATTGATTCCACCTACTCTTTTTGTTTAGCCGTCGTCCTTGGGTTGGGGTACGAGTTAGAAGAGAGGGAGGATGAAAGAGATAGATGCTTGGTTCCACTGGACAGACAGATTCGATTTCTGGAAGGGATTGAACAAAAAGAAGAGTGCGGAGATGAACGCATTGAAGTGACTGACCAGCTTGCTTGAGCACAGGTAGAGCCAGGTTGGAGCGAATGCGGCAGAAGAGGTTAGCGGTTCATCTCAATACAACACGATTCATCATCCCTTGTGCAATTTTGTGCTCGCCGTTTACAGACGGCTGGGCCAGATGTGTAACTAATAGCTTATCCGCGGGCAAGAGCTATACCTTCTGGAACCGGAGCAATAACTCCTATAAAGGAAGCAGATGCGCAGGAACGATCCCTAAAGCAAATACTCGGAATGCTCCACGACTAAGTATACCCATTCAGACTCGCTTTTGTTCAATTATAAATAAATAACCACTTTAATGGAGATTTATAGCATCATTCAAGTAAATACAGATTAAGATCGTAAAAACATAAGCTTGTAATATAGCTACACCTAATTCCAGGCCGGTTAATGCAAGAACTATAAATAAAGGACCAAGATCCCCTATGAAATAGAAAAGATTATTCATACATAGCATAGTCCAAGCGAACCCACTTAAAATCTTTACTAAACTATGACCGGCCATCATATTAGCAAATAAACGTATTCCTAAGCTTAATGCGCGAAAACAATAAGAGATTAGCTCAAGGAGTACTAAAAAGGGCGCTAACGGCAGTGGGACTCCTGCAGGTAATAAGAAGCTTAAAAAATGAAGCCCATTTCTTTGAAATCCCACTATAGTAATGCCAATAAAAATGGAAAATGAGAGACCCAAAGTAATGAGAAAATGACTTGTAACTGTGAAGCTATAAGGTATCATACCCTGGAGATTACAAAATAACAAAAAAGTAAAAGTGACCAAGATGCAAGGGAAAAACTTTTGTTTCACATTTCCGGAAAGACCACCTATTTGTTCGTTTACCAGGTTCAGCACGAAATCATAAATAAGCTCTACCAAGGATTGCCAAGCATTTGGTACTAAGTTTCCTCCTCTAGTAACAAAATGAACCAGAAGTAGGACCAAACTGAGAGTTAGCAGCATAAACAAAGATGAATTTGTGAATGAGAAATACAAATCTCCTAGATTCATAGGAATCAATGGAACAATCGAAAATTGCTCAAGGGGACTCTCGGGGGACTCCGCCACCTGCCCTATTAGATTCAGAGCCTCCTGATAGGCCTGACTGTCTACTCCGTTTATGCTTAAATCATTCGCAATGGACTCCATAAAAGGAATATTGTCGCTTTCTCCATGTAAAGCTTCGGCCATAATCTGAGCCGTTTCGGGATCCCCATTCAGCTCCTCCAATTTTTCGCGTATCTCACATTGATATTCTACTACACGTTCATCGTTAGGGTTAAGACCAGGATGGTCCTCAAAAATACCAGCATAAGAAGCCTCAGTACCGGACGCTTGACAACTATTGGATTGACTCGCAATTATTGAAGATGTATCACTGAAATTTGATTTACAAGTAGAAAAAGTGGATTGAGTCGGAGCTATAGAAGATGTATCACTGGGAAAACTATAATCGCTAATAGTCATTGTCTCTAAATCATTCAAATTAGCGAAAGGATTCACTAAACTAGAATGACTACTTAAAGAACCAGATGAACTATCGAATCTCGGCGCGGCAGGAAACGGTAACATAAGAATAATAAAACTTCAAAAATCCTTATCAGAGAGGGGCCCCTTAGGGAGCGGGGCTTTCTTATTGAAGCGCTGAGTTACTTATGATATTTCATAAGATATGTTCTAACAAATTCCCTCCAGACAGTACAGAAGGAGACTCCTTCCTGTACTAGTAGTTAAGAACGATAGAGTGGTTGGTTGTTGACCAACGGAAGGCACGTTACAAATAAAAAAACCCTAAACTCCTAATACTACTGCCGCGGGCTGAGCCACCGTGTGCAGAAAATCCAACAACTGATGGAAGGGTTGACTGGCAAAGCCAAAAGTGGTTAGATCTTTTAAGATACCCAATAAGTGGACTAAATCAACAGGTTGGCCAATAATTTCATCGGCCAATTGCTCATAGGTCCAATTTTGGGGTAACGTAAAGTTATGTTGATTCATAAGAATCCTTATACTAGCGGCAATTGCCGCTCGGAGTTTTCTAGAAGCACAATGATATAAGGTGACCGGCTCCGGGTTATCCACATTTGGAACCACAGGGTTGCCTGGGTTATCCACATTCGGAAGTAAGGGGCTTATTAATTGATCGTTTTCAAAAAATGTTTGTTGTTGGGAGATCCCTTGACACAATGTTTGAATTGTATCGAGAAGAATTAGTTTATTTTGCATTCTGTGTGACCTTTTTCTTTTCTTAAAGACACACCGTCAACTCGCGTATCCCGAAGAAAGCGACCGGTGCACTTCTGCTTAGAATTCATTGGAAGAGAGTAGGTGAGCCTCACAAATTGAATGGGAATAAGGCTTTATCATTCAGCGCAGTTGCAGCCTTATTATATAGATATATATATTATAGATATATATAAAGGACAAAGCGCTGGTCACGTTACAGCTACTGTGTTGACTGTTATTACTATACTACGATAATTTATTTTCATTAAGCTTCCACAATCGATTCGTGAGCACAGACGATTTGATAAAAGAGGATTTCCTTGATTCATTATTCTAACGGTATAGAAGGGGATCCTCGGTGTCAAACAGACGAACAGTTCGTCGGTCGGGCTTACTTATTCTGTAGGCGGGTTGCCTCTTAGACCCTTTTTGAATCTAATCCCCTTAGAAAAGGAAAGACGAATAGCTTCAAAGCTTCCTTGGGGTGATAACAGAAGATAATCTTGGCTACTCACCGCCTAGCTTCCCTTCTTCCTAATGGACTACGAGGACCCTAGGACTGAGGACTCTTAGAAAGAAGGATTACCGTCTTGCGTACCGTACTGGCTTACCCTTATTAAGAACAGACTGGCTGACTTCCTGGCTTTTTTTATTCAAAGAAGGAGAGGAAAGCACAGACACAGACGGGAAGGGCCCTAACGAAATTGAGTACTTGCGCCCATCAGTGTGCTTTCGCAGTTTTTAGTGGGACTGATTCCAATGCTTCCAATGAAGGAAGAGTGAGACGATAAGGAAGTGCTTTACGAGTGGTGGAACTACAATAGTGGTCAGCGGTGAGTGAACAGGCCAGGTCGACCGAGAGGAGATAGAGGGTTGTTTGAAAATCTACGGTGAGTGAAAAAGCGCTTGATTTATTTGTCTACCATATGAATGAGATAGACTGAATTCAAGAGGCTAGCTAGCGCCCTTTTCTACGATATTTTTAGAATTCTATTTCCCACCTTCCGAAGCAAGTCTTTGAGATTCCTATATGGATTCTTCCTTGCTCAAGGTTGACTCTCATTTGAGTAGTGAGGAGGCTTCCTTATCTGATCTAATAGAAATGTCGTTTATTAAAACTCTCAATATTCATATCTGACACGGGGACTTCCTTCTTCGGGAATCGACTTTAGGCAACATGCCACTTAACCAACTAGGACTTTCTTCTCTCTCAATGCCCCATCCTTTTCCTACTCAAGTTTTCCCGGTCGATCTTCTGTCTCAAACCAATTATCACAAACAAAAGGAACCCGTCGGAGGGCAGGAACAGAGTACGGGCGTAGAACACCACCGGGGAGACGAAATAAATAGAGGCGACTGACTAATAGGGAAGAAGCGATCCACAAGGACGAAACAAGCTCGGCGCATTACCCGAACCTACTAGTATCTTCCAGTGTAAAACGAAAAGTGGTGAGTGTCCACCCCACCAGTGACATGTCCGGTTCCAAGCCATAAGGATCTTGTTAACTACAAGAAGAGAAGGATTTTCAAGGCCTAGTGTTCCCAACGTTTGAATCGGGATGTGCTTTTTCAGAAGGCACTCCAAAGAAGTGATTTGATAGAAAAGCATAGGCGTCGTCTTAGTTGCTCTGGGTTGCGTCTACCTTTATGTTATATACAAATAACGGGGGGCAAGTCCGGGGAGAAACCAAGAACTAGGGGCGTATATACTACTTTGCGTCGCAGGGGGACTGAACGGCTGGAGACAGGTAAAAGCTTCCCGATGAAAACCTGCCCTAACCTTTAAAGTTCTATGAATGAGTTCCTTTTTCGGTAGAATACCGCTGCTATGGAAGCAGAACCAAGCTATTAAGCAATTACGGCTAGGACCAGTCATCAACCTAACACAACTGAAAAGACACCTGCCAACAGATAAGCGGAAACTGGAAAAGACTATTGATTGGATTTTGGCAATGAAAAAAAGAACAGAAAAGAATTTCCTCGAGAATGGGGGGTGAGAGCGAAGGACCTACTCCGTTTGGGTGTAATTGACTTTATGTGGGAAAATAAGGACGCCTATCGATCTATACTTTCGGCTGAACGGGTACTTTCGATAAAAGAGGAACTGAAAGATTCGATTTCACAGTCACGTCAGTCAACCCCCGTTTGGACGCGTCTTCTTGGTAGTTTGATTTCCCACGTCCATCGGTCAGTGTAGTTCCGTCTGGCTGGCTTGTTATGGCTGCTTCTAGCCTGGGTGAGCTAGTGGACGGAACGGAATAAGAAAGGGGATCGCGAAAACCAACAACTCGCGGAGTGTCATGAATGAAAAGAAGCGCTTCGTCTCGACCAGGCGGCTAAGCAGCAGCACGAACGAACCCGTCCACAAATGAAGTATCAAAAACTGGCCTACTTGCCTAATCCGAGACAGAAAGATTTAGCCTAGCTTCTTGCGTACCGCATCCAAGAACTGTTCGAAAAGTCGTGGTCGTGGTTAGAGCCCTCTCTCACATGTCTGGAGAAGAAAGAGAGGAATTTACTTCCAGAGCTGAAGGAAAGCAGAGGCATGATCGGCAGGCACGCACAGGTAGGGGAGCCAATCCAATCTCCAAAGCCGAAGCGGGGGAATAGGACTCTGGGCAACAGAAAACGGATTCGCTATCTTTCATTTTATATAATGATTCAATCAGTGACCGCGTCGAAAACGAAAGGGGGCCAAGCAGATAGGGGGGCCGAAGACATCTAGTACGTGGTTCCGAGGGGAGTGCCAAATCCTAGTAGCGAATCTTCCAATCGTGGATCTAGTCTTGGTGGCATCCACTGCGACTGATAATGGACTGGTGATAAATAACTGAATCAGCAACTCTTAGTTTAGTTAGAAGAGAAGCATCTCGAAGAACGAACGGCAAGGTTGTCCACGTAAAGCTTTCCCAACCAAGATATCCATGCCCATGAAACCTCACCGAGCATTCCTGAGCGAGCACTGTCTGGAATGGGAATGTAGGCAGCCTACTAAAGTAAAGGAAAGGAGTTCACCGCCAGCCAAGAAGGGAGGCATTAGAGGTACATCGGGCATGCCCCCCGTGTATGTGATAGGTTGTATTCTTTTCTACACTTCAAATATGGTCTTAAGTTAACTAAATACTAGTCAAGCCCAAAAAGCTTTCATGAAAGCAGGTAAACGACGTCCGGGACGGGATAGGTATAGCAGTCGAGCTCCAATATATATGTGCTAGGTATAGCAGTTGAGCTCCGGGATGTACTTTCTCTTCGATTATGAGGTCCAGACCGACCGTCTTTTCTTGTGTGAAGAGTCCTTACAGCGGAAGTTCGCTTTTTCCTTTCTTTCTAGAAAACTAGTACAAGAGAAGAGTTCATTGCTCAGTTACCAGATATGACGCCCTATGCCTTTTCTTCCTTGGAACTGGTATGTATTTTGGCCGCTTCCATAGAAATGACTTCTTGTAAGACATATCGAGCAGTTGTGATAGGCGGAAACCTAGCTCTTAGAGTAGCATTGGTAATATGCAACGACGTCTCCGAATGGCTACTTGAACCCTTCGGTTATAGAACAACTAAGGGTACCGGTCCTACCGAGCCATGGTTCTGCTCCTGCGGCCACGTCAGCAGGAAGAAATTCATAATAAACGGAGAGTCCTTATCTTGATTTAGGTTAAACTTACTAAAGAAGACTTTTAAACTCCAAATCTAACGTACCTGATTTCACTTATTTATTCTTATCTACTCCAATGTATTAACAGTATACTTAATCGAGTTTAAGCCCCCAACGCCTCGAAAAGAATACGAATACTAGTAATGTGATAGGTATAGCACAAATAAGCTCGTGTATATGCTACGTGCCACATTCACCCGAGACTGTTAAGGGCGTGATTTAAGTCAAGTTAAACTTACGCATCGCGGTTTGTGCCAGCCTCGATATCCTCGCCCCAGACCTATCATCAATGGACGATGATACCTTGCGATTATGCTACCTTAACAAGATAAAGGTGCAAAACAAGATAAACAAAGGCAATGGATTCTCTAAATT
>CM041014.1:27486410-27506410 GCA_022984855.1 Dimocarpus longan
GACTTGCATTGTTTATTGAACTACGATACGACGGAAACAAAGACTCTATTTCGTAATCGGGTCAATCAGTCCTTTCTCAAGGGTTTCCGAGATTGTTAGGAGAAGGGCCCCTCTTCAACGGGTAGGCTTGCTTAAGCATGTCGAGTTTCAGTCGGTTTCGGTGTTGAAACCACTTTATGTAGGCTCCAGTCAGTTGTCGTTGAATCTGGGCGAGTCTGTGGACCCGTGGCTACAGGTCTACTCTTCGTAGATCACCTGAGCGAGACAAACCTCGGGTTGCCGTGTGAACACCCTTCCTTACCAGTTGGATGATAAGATTATGGAAAGGTTCACCATGCCCGAGATCTTTTGTTTATGCCTAAAAGCGGATACGAAGACTGTTTCCTTTACTACCATGCTTTCCGTGGTCGTGCTCAATCTTTTTCTAAGCTTTTCCGTCACTGCAAAAGGTCTTTTGTATTGATGGTTATCTGTGGGGGCTAGGAAAGAAAAGAGAAAATAGCGTAGAGTGATGACTGCACTTCGAGTGAGACAGCAGCAGTTGCAGATGGTGAGACAGTCTAAGTCGCTCCTCCCTCTTCTGCCCTTATTGAGAGTGAGAGATCTCAATAATTCATTCCATATTCTTCTATAGACAATCTGAGATAAGAGCAGACAATGTTGATGTTAGAATTATGAGATTCTCTTATCATCATCCTATCTCCATCCTACGCCTAGCTACTACCTGTGCTAAATCTACAAATTATTATCTGTTATAACCCTACAGTCAAGTAGCAGCCTGCCTCAGGTATAGATATCCCGAAACTCCCCTTGCCCGCTCTACGACTACAAGACAGATCCAATCTATTCTAACCTTCAAAACAGAAACTACAGGCAACCCTTAGACCTTACGCTCATCCCTCTTGCTATGAGGGACCGAGCAGCACCACCCTTACTCAACTACCAGTGCATTAAGGAGAAGGTCAGTACTAAAGGTAAGGCTTTCTCTCTTATCCTGCCTAGGGGGTTGGCTTCCTGGCTGTAAATCAATAGAATCAAGAAGCTAGAAAGGGAGAGTCCCAGCCTTTCTTGTTTTCAAGCAGTTCCCCCTTTTCCTAGCCGCATTGATGATTGATCACCTTCGCTCATCGGGAAAGCTTGACCAGTCATTGCGATTGCCCAGATCCGTTTCGATAGGATTCCTTTGAGCGCGTTGGGACTGACCTTGATTGATCCGCCTGGTGAAGAGAGAGAACAGTCACGATGACGAACGAACCACAGACAGTAGCACTTGACCAGATGTAGACGTTAGCACTTGACCCAATGGTAGCACTGGCCTTCGTGTCCAGATGTGAGCACTTGGCCAGCTGTTAGAACTTGCCATACGTGCTTGATCTTAGTACTTGACCAGATGTGAGCACTTGCCTTCCTATCTATTATACGTTCACACTCGACCGATCCACTTGCATACCGATCTACCTTACGAAGCAACTACGAGCCCAACCTGCATGTAATAACCAAGCTGCTGATCGAGCCATGCCGTGTTAATACGAGGCGATTGGGCTACATTCCATTTAGTTGAAATCAACCTGGGTTCCAAACCATGCTATCATGGGTTGGTGACTATTATATTGAAATAGATGAAGTGACTTCGTCTTACTTCGTTTCATCAGCAGGTAACAGTCTGACTTCATAGCTTGGGTGGCTGAGCATCTTGCTTGTCTGACCGGTGCTTCACACCTTCTAAGGCACTGACTAGAGCACCTACCTCAAACCCAAGAGCTTCAGCTACCGCTATGATCTTCTTACCTAGAATGAGGAGAACGTCGAAGTGAGCAGCATAGTTTCGATACGATTGAGTCAGACCTTCGTGTACCAGATGTTCAGTAGGGGTCTCTCGATTCAACAAGTCTACTTTTGCAGGGCCGAATCCAAAGGGAAATGGCGATACCAAAAAGGTACTGGGCTAATGGAGCAATGATTACTCCTCCAAGGAGGTTATCCCCAGCTTAAGGGGAGCTGTAACTACATATATGAAACTGAACCTTGTCGAAAGCTCGCTATTTCGACTTTCCAGAAGTGGAAGAAGTGAATACGGCGGTGTGGGAAGTACCACCAAAATGAGTTTGATGGAAGAATAAGCATTTCATTGCTGTATGAACTAGAATCATTACAGATCCGATCCGCTTTCCTTGCCCAGGAATGAGCATCAAGTGGTAACCCAAACCCAAAAAGAAGTGGGCATAGCAGCTCCATTCCCGGAGAGATGTAGCTTGGAAGCAGTAAGCGCTGTGCTCTTATTCTTTCGACCAAGACAAGCTCGAACCCACCTACAAGCCCTAATTAGACGCTGACCTGTATGTCCACCATATCGAAGAGGGGAGCTTCTCGACTCGCATTTACACGTCCAGGTCATATGAGTCTCAGAGCTCAGGAGCTCTTTGGTTGAAGTCGGATCCCGGTCAATCAACCATACTGGCTAAGTATTACTAACCTACGAGCTATTTCCTCGATTATAGGGTTTCTCAGTCCCAGTAATAAGCTATCATTCCAACAAATATCTTCTGTGGTTCAGCTTTCTCGTCAGCAGAAGTGGCAAACTTACCGAGCAGCTTAAATAGACTTGTAATTAAAGCGGAACTAGACCTGCGAAAAATAAGAAGCAATCGAGGCTGACTACACGTATACTAGCACAGGGGGTGGGAAAGGGGGGCCGAAAGAGTAAGGGGGGCTGTTCACTCACCGCTTCCTTACGATAGGGCTCCCTTCAAACACTTAAGCCAAGCCTTCAGAAAGCCGGTTTCTGAATAAGCAAACCCAATAGGGCCAGGCCTCTTGTTGGTCCTGGTTAAGACCACAGGCAATGGCGTGCCGGAGTGCTCGCCCTCTACCAAAAAGAGAAGAAGAATATCTAAGATAGATGATATAAGTATAGAAGAGAGCAGGATACATTAGATTGGAGGTCAGAGAAGGAGAGATTAGTCATTATATAATCATATCATAATTAACAGAAAGAATGCAATCAGCCATCAACTTCCCATGATTCAAAACAAAAGGTCAGGTCAGTGAGTGCAGCACTTCGGAATTCAGTGGCATCATTAGAATCAGTTCCATTCTCAACTTTATTCAAGAACAGGTCTGAACTCAACTGAAAAGTTCTCACTACAAGGATCAAACCCGCGAGTGGATTCTCAGATCACTCACCATGCTTCAGCAGAAGAGCAGTTGCAGCCCTCTGACCCAAGCACTTGGCTTAAGCTTGTAGGCAGAATCGAAAGAAAAGAAGAGGGAAGCCAATTCGGATGGAGGTGCCAGTTCTTTATTTACCAACACTTATCTATTCATACAATCACACATCCAAGAAAGTGAAAAATCAATGGGAACACCAAGTACTAGAAAGACCCCATATTCTGATGAAAACCATGCAACTGATACAAAGTATGACTAAAAACTGCCAAACCGACCCTCACACGCATGACTTAAACGAGTGTAGCAGGATTCAAAAAAGTCTTCAACCCCGAGTTAAGTGTACTATACTAATAAATAGACTTAAAGAGCGAACCAACAAAGCCTTACTGACCTCACGAGCCTACCAGACGAGGACTTCTTTTCGACCTCCCAAGAGCCCAAGAAAGACTAGCACCCGAAAAAACAGAAAAAAAAGAAATAAAAACTCTCTGTTAATTAAAGTCCGCCGGAGCGGGATCTTATTAAAAAAAGAAGACTTTCCATCTGTCTATTCATATCATCAAGATCTAGTTGCCAACCAACTTAACTGGTTGGTAGGAACGGACGAACGGAAGACCACGACCTTCTTTATCTTTCTTATCTACTGGGAGACTTTACTTTGGGATACGCGAAAGATGGACTCTAAAAAAGATGGGAATAGAAAGAATGAGATACGAAAGAAGGACTTGACTCTAAAGGCCAATAGGTCTGGCGCAGAAAGAAGGTCCTACTTGTGCGCAAAGGGCGCTATTGGCATCTGCTTCCTAGGCTAGGCGTCAGGTCTCCCCTGTGGTGATAGGCCGTTCTTCATTTAGGGAAAGAGCTAGGCGAACTGGACTTCGTTCCGTTGTTGCTTCTCCCGCCTACCACGGGGGCTAGAACTACGCAGTTACACGAGGAAAATCCGCACGCGCATAAGCAGCCTCATCCGAATCCGCTCCGCTTCTTCGGCAGTTACGCGATGAGAGCCTCTGCACCTCCTTTCTTCAGCAGTTCCATGACAAAGGCTTCCACGCCTCCCTTTCTTCGGGCCAAGGATATGCTTCTTCAAGCCAAAGGCGCGTGGTTTAAATGAAAGTCAAGAAAATCATCCCTTCTCAGTCTTTGAACTATCGGACGTTGCCCTCTCAGTCTTTGAACTATCAGACGTTGAAAGAGCAGCCAGGACAAATTCTGTCGGGTACGAGCATAAGCTTGAGCAAAGAAGAGTTCGTCTGCTTTCTCCAGTATATGAGCAAAAACTTTTGACAAGTATGGAGCACACACCTTTGATTAAAAGATCGGGGGAAGGGTATTCTAAAAAATAGAATCGAGGAATAAAAAGAACCGAAAGAGACTGACTGCAGGGAATCGCGGGTGGCGTAGAGCTTCTCATATCATAGAAATAGAAAAAACTGAAAGAATCAATCATTGGCTTAGGATGAGAGTCTCATCTCTCTTTGAGGACTAGCTTTTTATTAAAGAAAACATAACATAGATTACGATGTCATCATCTCTCTTTGGGGAAGGACCCCTAGCTTTAAAGAAGATAATATAGAGATGACGGTGAGATTGTCATCTGTCTTTGTATAGCTGCCACATCCAACTTGTATGACGATGAGAGAAAGGCTGCCTTTGTATGGCTGCTACATCCCAGTCTTTGTATATAGCTGGCTACATCTCCGACTTGCTCAAGTCTGTGTACGGGTAGAAACCTCTCTCTATGGCAAGCTAATCTATAAAGATGCGTTTTAAAGTAGAATAAGAGGGAAAATCGAGTACAACAAAGTCAAGATACACAGAAAGAAAGTAGAGGGGAACGAGTCCAACAAGTAGAGTAAATAATAAAAAAAAGAGAAAGAGAGATTCTGACTCTTCTCATCGAGACAATGATTCATCTTCAATTTCGAGCCTGAGCAACAATAGAGTAGAGTTCCCCATTAGAGGCAATGTATCTTGTCGAACCTATCCTATCCATCCAGTGACTTTCACATCCGAGAGCAGTGTATAAGATTGTCGAATCTATCCATCCAAGACGGATGGGCTGACCAGCCTGCGCAAGACCTCGCCTCATCTCTCATACCATCTCCCGCTCACCTACGTGCTCATGACTACATTGACTACGCGGGATATCCTCTTGACAGTCGTTTCTCACTACCACTAGTCTCTCCTCTCGCCGCTCATACGCCTCCTTCCAGTTAGTTGCCTATTGGGAGATCGAACTCTCGCTCGCCTAGCTGTCGATCGAATATGCTTTCTCTCGTAATGTCATTTCGAGCTGAACGAGCAGCGCCTTCTCTTGCTTCTTCACTCTGTGCTCACTTCTCAGAAGGACACTACGCTTGTACATCTCCTTGGTAGTCGACACAGGCCCTACCGTGGTCTTTCGCTATGTGCGATTACTCCTCTTGCTTGTAAAGGCCTCTAAATGAGTGAGGCATGCTTATCGGATGATAGTTGTCTCGTTCGTGGATGCTAACGTAGACAAAGGCCGGTTTAACTTAGTATTCACCACGCACTGTTAAGAAGACTTGGTGCTTGTAGCTAGTGATGCAGGGGATGCTGGTGAGACTAGGGATACCAGGGATGCTAGCGCTGCAAGACTTATAAATATAAATTCAACTGAAAGACTAGACATGCATCGTCGCCTAACATATCGTCTTTTCTAAAGGATGGTCACCTCATTCATATCTAGAAAGTTCAGAACGAGCATCAGTCCGCCGCGAGAAAGGAGATGGAACAACTCCAGATTAACAAGCTGCGCCTTACTAAAACAAGGAAGGAAGATTCTTAATCGGAAGCCCTTAAAATTGGAATTCTCTGAAACATTGGAAGCTTCTTTAACCAGAAGCCTCTCACCAGAACCTCAACCTCGTTCGTTCTCGGGCCTGTCTTGCCTTCCGGGCTCTTTCTTTGCCTTGGCCCCAGTTGTTTAAGCGTTGGTCCTGCCTGTGGTCCCTCCCTCTCTATAAGCATAAGCGCGATAGCTAGGCGCATCATTGAGAAGGCAAAGGTGGTATGAGATTCAGCAAAAGCTGCTTTAGAAGGCGTAGCTATTTGAATCACGCCGCATCGCAAAAAAGTCTTATCTTGGGCAGCAGTTGTAGTCTTGGCTTGTTTGTAGCTTTGGGGATTGGGACATGACTTTCTTTCTGCAATAACGACAGAACCATGGACTGGAAATGACGAGCATTCCTGCAGTAAATGGTGCATGCAGGAGTTTCACCGAATTGAGGACGAGGTCGCGGAGCTAATCACGAATTTGAACTCTTCCTTTACATGAAGGGAATGAATGCCTTAATGGAATTGAATCCGGGATCCAAGTAGATTAGGTTAAGGCAAGCATGAGTTCAACCCTTTTCTCATCGGGCCAGGATCGATAGCCGTTCGACCTGAGGTCAGTGCGGTCAGATTCTGAATCCCCAATGTCTTGGTCTTGACCTTCGAATAGAGCCTAGTGTTGGTGTGTAAGTGCATGGTCAAGTTGTAGGCTCTTCCATTGGTTGTGGGCTTTGAATTAAGCCCAATCAGTGGTTTTGTCATACAATAAGATCCAATTTGTTTGGACTCGTTAGGTTTGGCCCATTACCTTGAGTGAGGCCTAACGTGTACACCTCTTGTCATGAAGATGTGATCTTATCCACCGTGTTCTAAGCCCAATCCTCTCGTCTTAGGGTAGGATATCCATAAACCTTAAATCACGGGAACTTCTCCTTTTTGGTTGACAACCTATGTTGGGCTGACTAAGCCCACTATCCTAATAGGGTCCCATCTTGTGTCGGGTTAAGGCTCCACCTCATGTTGGGTTAAGGGCTTAGTTGAACCCAATTTCTTCACTTGTAGTCTAGGGCTTTGCTTGGCATTGGGCTTCGATATAGCTTGCTTTCCTGGTCTTGGATTAAACCTCCGCTCTCCTAATTCAGTCTATAGGCTTTGGTTTAGGTTCAATCTTCTAAGTTTAGCTTAGGTCCATCAATCAATCTCTCATAAACCCCTAAGCTGAATCTATATGGGGCCTTGTGTTAGGCCTAGCTTGTGTAGGCTATCTTTCACCTATGGTTTAACCCATACTTTAAACTCTTGTCATTAGGCCCAAAATTCCTTGTAACCCTCTAAGAGGGTAGTGAGGCTTAGATTCCATAGAGTTCAACCTGCATTGGGCTTTAGTTAAGCTACATCCATTTTATAATAGGATCTTTTATGTAGCCCAACTTATAGAGAGTTCTGTCACTTGGTCTGAACCTATTTCTTCTATTCCTATGATTGTTCAGTGATGGGTTTTCTCTTTTTACTTTTAGGATTAGGTTTCTATCCCATATCGTGTTGTGCTAAGCTCATTTCTCTTATTAGGTCTTACCTTTTGTACTCTGTGGACGTTCAGATTGCATACCATGCAAGTCATTCATTATCCACACATGTCATACATCTTTCATATAGGATGATCTTAGAAAGCACCTAAGTGTTGGACATTTGCATGATACAGGTAAACTATAGCCTAGAAAGAAGCAGGCAAATCGCTCTAGGTTAAAATGAAAATAGAACCTACCTCGGAAAACTACTTTCGAAAACTATTACTGCAGATCGACATCGGAGGTGGCCCAAACCTAGGCTGTGACGCTTCCTGTTGAGTACACAATTAAGACTTGAAGTTCGTTTACACAGTACGAGAAAGACAATTATAAAGAATGGGACTAAGTCTTGAGCAACTTTTTTAGATTATATTCTTATATATAGCATCAACATGACAATAACATTACAAAGCGATATAGGCATTTATGCCATCCATCAACCGAGAAAGACACCTACGTTACACTAACAGGAGCGCGCTTCTTTATTCAAAACAAAAATACATTATGAAATGAACCCACATATAAAAGTGGGCTGGTCTGCTCATTATTTGTGTTCGTACATTTATTCATTATTGCAATACAAATAACACCTCCACTATACTAGTTATGGAGGGGATTCGCGCCGGATGGAACAAGGCGTTTTGAACCATATACTACTGTTGCTGGAATGAAACGCAGCCTCGGAACAGAATTAGACTGCTTGCTGGGCCCTGATGGTGGAACTGGCATTTTCATTTTTTGGGGGAAGAAAGTGGCCCCCTTTTGCGGCAGAGTGGGCAGCATCGCTTTCCCTCGTGTAGCTATGATGCCAAACCCAAACAACACAAGAAGAATAAAAAGAAAAAGAAGTATTTCGCGGATTCTTTCCATCACTGGAAAACAAATTGAGCTGTAGGCATCAAGGTAAGGGACCGAGATTATATACTGCTGCAGAAGCGGAATCGAAGGGGTTGGTTGAAAGGTAAGGATAGCGTGATTGGCCGATTGGTTGGAAGGTAAGGATAGCATGATTGACTGGTTGCGGGTCCTTTGGATCATGGGCCACAGCTACTTGGGTAGAGACCGCTGAACATCATTTGGACAGGCCTAAGCCCATATAGCCTCGGCCCATAGAGCTTTCCGCCAAGTTTTTTTGTCACTTTCTTCACTAAACTAAATTCAAAAAAAGCTGTACTGACTAGTGTGAACTGAGCTGTAAACGGTACCTTTGCTGGGAAAAAGCAAGCGTCTGATCAGATCAATCAAGTTAATCAAGGACGGAGCTGCCGAGTGAGGATTGGCTGAACGTACTTTGGCAGCTCCTGGTGGAGTACTAGTCTGACAGATTCTCATCGGTGTCAAGCCACGTTTCGATACCCGCGAAAAACAGGGGTCGGTCCGTCGTCATAAGCAAGACAGGACACCACTTAAATAATAAAGAATTACTAATAATAAGAAAGAGTTAAGGGCCTCCAACGCCTATAAATAGAAGCTTCTTTCAGTCTCTATTTGGCAAAGCAAAGGGAGATGGATCCACCAGTTACCGTCGAAAGACTTTACCAAATCAATCAAGAAATTCTACGTATAGATAACGAGAAGCAACAACGGGAGCAAACCCTGGCTGCCTTCTGGGAGCACTTGCCTCCTATCGATCCGGAGGTCGTGGCCAAAGCCATGCAAGAGCTCCGGGACCGCATTCGAGCTCTTGAAGACCGGAAACGGGCCCTACTTCAAGAACAGCAATCTCTCCTTGTGGAGGGGGCCATAAGCAACCGCGGGGGAAATGGAAACAACGGGGGGAACTAATAAGAGTCAGTTGTTTACTTAATATGTTGTGTTTAGTTGTTTGGCTGGTTTGTCTATGTGTGCGTAAGCTTCCTTTTGGATGTACTTCCCATGTAACGGCTATTAATGAATAAAAAGTGCTGGTCTGCTTTGTGCAGAAAGCTTCCATGCCTCGCTATCCTATCTTATTACTCGTACAACAACTATGGCAGCCAAGAGCGCTGCTTATTCCCCTTCATCTTTAGATGCTTTCTGTACTGCTCGATGCGAAGAATAGCCCTAGTTCCAGTTAGTTCATACTACCCGCTCTCGCTTACTTGCCTGCTGGCTAATGGCTTTCCTTATTGGGATTTCTTTCCTATTGCTTGTCTTCCTGGTTAAGAAAGCTTTCAAACAAAAATGAGAAATGCAGGTTATATATAAGAATCTCTCTTAAAACGTTGACAATAATGTTCTTGATTGATATTTGTGGTACTTGTTGGCAATTAAATGATGTGTCTTACATCTGAGGTATCCTAAATGCGAGCTAGATATGCTGACTGATTTCTGGTCTGTCTCATGATCACTATTCAGAGGAGAAATTGGAATTTTTCCCATAATGTCACGAACAAGGAAAAGGTTATTGCAAAATTATAGCTCAGGAAAGAGCACGTAACTAAACAACTCTCCTTATCCAGAAAGCGTAAGGGCTTTAACTTAATTAAGTCCATACTAAGTGTGGAAGGTGAGTGTCGAGCTGGCCGGATCTGTAAGACGTCATCCCGGAGAGGTGCGAGGAGGGTGATTTTGAGGAGGAGAGGGAAGTGAGGATAGAGATGAGAGAAAGAGGAGCAGCCCCCATGTCTTTCAGAGAGATAGATAGGGAAGGTAGTACCGCCAAGGGAAAGGAGATGTCCCTGTGATGTAGAGGGTGTACTGGCTTGGGGTAGGAAAGCAAGGACTAGGCTAGGCTGTCGAGTGAGGATTGGCCGAGGGGACTTCCATCATGTAGCTGGGCCAGTTAAAGACGAGTCGGCAGGGCTAAATAGTGCTTTGGGGTACGTAAACTAGGACAGATCACATGGTTTTGTACTGGTCAGCTTTGAGCTGTCGAGTAAGGATTGCTCTATCTCTTAATAAAGGGGCCCTGCCTTATTATTAGAGAAAGGGGAGTACTCTCTGACAGATTCGCTCTATTATTGCCTCCTATTCTTTTGAGGGAGTGATCGGGATGTTGCCGCGTGGCGATACCCGCGAAAAACAAAGGACTATTTTATTCGCTTTTTGGGGTGGGCCGGGAATGCCCGACTTATCAATTTATCCGGAAAACTGCTGGGGGCTCATGTAGCCCATGCCGGATTAATCGTATTCTGGGCCGGAGCAATGAACCTATTTGAAGTGGCTCATTTCGTACCAGAAAAGCCCATGTATGAACAAGGATTAATTTGACTTCCCCACCTAGCTACTCTAGGCTGGGGGGTAGGTCCTGGGGGGGAAGTTATAGACACCTTTCCATACTTTGTATCTGGAGTACTTCACTTAATTTCCTCTGCGGTATTGGGCTTTGGCGGTATTTATCATGCACTTCTGGGACCTGAGACTCTTGAAGAATCTTTTCCATTTTTCGGCTATGTATGGAAAGATAGAAATAAAATGACCACAATTTTGGGTATTCACTTAATTTTGTTAGGTATAGGTGCTTTTCTTCTAGTATTCAAAGCTCTTTATTTTGGGGGTGTATATGATACCTGGGCCCCGGGGGGGGGATGTAAGAAAAATTACCAACTTGACCCTTAGCCCAAGTGTTATATTTGGTTATTTACTAAAATCCTTCTTTGGAGGAGAGGGGTGGATTGTTAGTGTGGACGATATGGAAGATATAATTGGAGGGCATGTATGGTTAGGTTCCATTTGTATATTTGGCGGAATCTGGCAAATATAGACCTGAACAGGCCAATTCCTCACCTTTTTAAGAACAGAGTTTCTGTGAGAAAGTTTGAAGAGGAGTGCTGATCCCCGGCCTTTTCTATTTGTTGTATCGAAATGAAAGAAGAGTCAAGCAAGGATCGATATAGTTGAGAAGTGAGATCTCATGCGCTTATGAGCTTATCTGCCTGCCCGTTGAAAGACTGGCATCATAGGTTGCCCACGGATTGGGATCTATATCTATGTAATTTAAGCTCTATATCTATCTAATTTAAGCTGGCAACAGCGGAGTGAGGACAGCTAACCTTTTCGATGGACAAGCACCTTCTCGGCTGATTCTACCCTCATTACAGACTGACCCTGAAACTTCTTTCCCAATCCTTCAACTTCGAGTACAAGACACTCAATGACTAGAATAGGATAGGATGAGATAAATACGATAGCTTGAGAGTGAAGAGAAATAATAGATTGCACAGCGAAGTTGTAAGACAAGGACTCTTTCATCTTCTCCTGCGGGAGGATGATTGAGGGAAAGCGAGGATACGTGAAGTTTCTTTAGCTCGGGAGATAAGCTTCATACTGAAGCCATTGATTTCGAACGCTTCGGCAGGCCTAACATTCATTGGAAATTGACGGCGCAGTTCAACTTCTTTTTCGGGTGTGGGAAAGGAAAGACCAACGAGATTGCGGATCTGCCATATGAAAGTTGTCATGCAGATCGAGCCCCGGCAAAGGCCTTACCCTATCATAGAAAGGGGAGGTAGTGAGTTTAGGAAGATTAGGCAGTCGAAAGGAATGCACAGCCCAGTTAGAGTTGGGGTTGGCAGAAGTGGAAGATGCACGCGCGATACGATAAAGCGCGATACGATAAAGAAAGGGCCACTTAGCACGCTTTGCATTCCGCGGGAAAGCAGCAGAATCGACATAATCATAATCGATCGAAATTTCGGAGTACTGTACAGAAAGAACATAAGACGTTGGCTCATCCGTAGCGTGATCTCTTTCCACAGACAGATGTGGCGTGATTGGGGGATGCGGGCGTTGCTATGCATTTGCTAGCACGAGCGGGAAAACGTAGTCATGGGCATGTTGAATAGGCGTTGAAGAGGCATAGTCAAAACAGGGTTCAGTCAGAGATAGAGGCAGCTACGGGACTAGACCCCATTTCTTCAGTGACCGGTGCTTACCAACCGCCCTACTTACTTATAAAGCATCCCTTTGTTCGATTTCAGATTCGCATATCAAGGAAAGGCCACTTTCAAGTGGCTACTGCCCATTCAAGATCCTTCTATAGTTGAGTTGCAGATCGAGATGAATATGCTTCTTGCACCCGGATTTAGATCCATGGGCTCGAAGTCAGGCCGAACTGGAAGACGGAACGCGGGCTGTTTGAGTTACCTCCAGAACACAAAGATAGGAAAGTAAGTTCCGTAAGTCAAGTGAAAGCACGAGTAGGTTCTTTTCCTATTACGCTCTCACTCTCGCTTCGCGAAAAAGCTTTGGCTAAGGCCATACTCATTTTCTTTTAGCTGTTCTCGAAAGTTCCATCTTTTATTCTTATTGCGGTTCGTAGCCAACGGTTACCGGCCAGTAGGCACTCTGGGCCTGTCACACTTTTTCAAGCTTGAATCCTGCCGTTACTTATAGCCCTTTAACGGCAGCTACATGTCGAAACTCACACGACAGTCGATACTCAGGATTTCGTTTAGCTAAGTGGCCTGTAGACTAGACTCACCCTAAATTAACATCCGCTTGAACTCCCGATCGACTTTGAAACAAAAAAACTGGAGAATTCCCTGGTTACTTTCTTTCCAAAGCCCCGCATGAACAAGCCAAGCTACTGCCCAAGCTACTCATGCCAAGCAGCTAACTTCGAGACAACTAAGGGCAAACTTCGAGCTAGAACTAATGGATTAGCATTAATAGTAAGATCCCCGGGGGATTTCTTTCCTATGTTTGCTGGCTAAACAGAGTTGCCTTCCACACGTGCACTGAAACCAGAGTCTGCTACTCGCCTTAGGCAAAACCCGGACTCTCCTAGATTTACTCTCCTAGGCGTGCGCCGTACAAAGACTTGGCTTTCGTCCCAGCTGGTGCTGAAGAAGCTTGAGGAGCAGCTGACTTCACTCTTTCCTTCTACGCCGTCAAAAACCTCGATCTAAAGGCCGCTCGCCTATGTCCTTGAGTCCCCTAAGGCAAGGTCAGACTTCACAGTTGGTCTCATATGTCATATCAAGTAGAGAACAATGCGAACCGAGTAGCCGCGAGGGTGATATCGTGATAAAGTAAATAAAGGGGTGCCTTAGGGTTGATTCCACCAGTGTCTGTTTAGGGTGGGGCGGTCCCATTCCATTAAAGGCCGTTCGAGCGCATGGGTGACTTCAGCGACAGGTTGAGAGATATCAATAATTGAACAAGCAAGTATGGTCGTACCATATGTAAAATTAAACTAAACTACACAAGGCCAAGAACAACTACGGTAGAGCGGTTTATGTATGAATGTCTCCCGGTGGACTTTCTTTTACAAAAGATGAAGATTATTATCTCTCTCAACTGGAGAGGTTTTTTGTGCCAAAGCCATTTATAAGCAAAGGGAAGAGATTATTGAGTACTAATTTGACGGGGAAACTGACTCCGATGTCGCTACAAGCCCACGGCGGAGCACTCTTATTTGTCCAATTCCGTCTTACCGCTCTTCAAAAAAAAAAAGTAGATCTCGCGGTCGAGTCGATCGAGCCTTTCTTTATTAGGGCCGGGGCCGGTGTAGCTAAATCCAATCAACCGCATACTCATTTAGGGGATGCTGCTCCTGGTTGGGGAGAACGCTGCTTCGTTTGTCTTTTATTCGGCTTCGTCGGTATCTGATTCCTCTTTTTCTGCTTCATCCGTTGATGCTTAAGTTGATTATTCTGCTCCCGCGCTATTGCTATCTTTGCTTAGGGAGCAGTGGACTGTACTTTACTATTATAAGAATAACCGTACTTTACCTTATTGGAAGACTTTACTTCCGGTGGAAAGCGGGTTTCGGTCCGATGCAACTCCTTGACAAAGAGCAATGTATCATGCACCGGCAGCCACGCCACAAAGAGTAGGTCCCGTTGAGCTCTTCCTTTTGAATTGCAGCTTTTCCGCTCGTTCAGATGAGCTAGTGAAGTCGTTCCTGAATTGCTTTTATTTAGCTGAGGACGAGTAAGGCAAGGCCTCACCAATTATTGAAGAGTACCAACCGATTAGAAGACTGTGTGTGCACAATTTCTTGCTTATGGTCTTGTTGGCCACGCAGAATAAGACAATTCCTTTTTACACCATCAATTGACAATAATTCCTCCTTTCCACCCGGTGTGGTGTCGCTAATGCCAGGCGATACGCAGTACTCTCCATTGAGTGAGAGTTCGAGCCGTGAACACGGTTGAATATGTTTGTTACTGATCGAACAAATAGATAGGCATAGAGAAGTGCTTCCCACGCGTTCTCGTTCACTATATCGAACAAGGTCGAAGGGTTTAGAACATAGAAGCTTGGGTGGGCAGGTGATGGCAGGCAGGCCTACTATCTATATTGATTGCTTTATTTCTTGTTCGTCCAGTCATTAGTCATTAATAACATATGAGAGAGAAATCTATCATATTTATACCTTCCGTTGGCGACCGGTGTCTTGGGGTATTACCTCCCAAGGCCAGTTCTTCAAGTTCCATTGCATTAAAGGCTTTAAGTCAACTAGAGCGAGGAAGATCGCCCTCAAGCGCTTGGAGAAAGCTGATAATTGTCTGCTTCCCCGAGGAAGCAAGCAACCTACTAATCAGATACCTACTCACTAGCATTCTTCCCTTCCTTTCGTTTAGTCACTACCAGGGCTGGTCGGGTACTTTCACTTGCAACACAAGGATCTAGTGCGGACATCAGAAAGAAACTGCCGGCAAAACACGAATACGTGGCTGGGTCTTTCGCTTCCTCCCGTAGCGGTTAGAGATCTCTGCCATCCATAGTTGTCCCCGCCCTTGGCTTCATAGCTGTGAAATACCGCATCAAAGATTTTTTGTCGGTCTCTTGTCTTCGAAGTCAGTGGATAGTACTTGCTTGGCTTTCATTCATGCTATTCTCGCTCTTACTCCCCATTCCGCCCTCCTTCGGCTTAATTTCTAGGGGCCGGGTCACTATAGATTCTTAGAAAAGGGTACACGACCCAGGCATCTTTCACTTAATGCCGATACTCTAGACAGACCCAGCCCGTGGCACTAGTGATAGCCCTGATCGGCGCATTCACTAAGGAAGTCAATCACAATGGAAAGAAGTGGTAGATGTGCAAGCTTCCTCTTCCGCAGAAGAAGGACTTATGCGGAACATTGCTATACAAGAAAGGGAGCGGAGCGTAGTTGAAAGCACATCAGGGAGTTTGAGAAAAACTTCTATCATCCAGGTGCCATCCTTTCTTATCCAGATTCACTTGTTCTAGTCTAATGAAAGAAAGAAGATAAGCCACTGATTATTCAGTAAGCAAAGCAACCTCTACTCGTGCACGGGATTCGTAGTAAGGACAAGGCTGGTGCGAAGATATTGGTTGGATTGCTGTATGCCTGAGATGCCCAGACCTTGCGTCTTCCTTGTGGTGGGGGACTGCGGCAGGATTTTTTGAGAGAGACACATGACCCTCAACGGGCCGCCCCTCCACTAAAGCACACCACATCTGAAAAAACTGTACTATCTATAGACCCGAAAAGGTGAAATAAAAATATCGAAATATCGTAAGAGAACAAAGACCTGAGTTGGTGAAAAAAAGCTGACTGAGTGTTCATTAATGCCCAACGATTCCCCGGAGGAGGAGAGCTTTTCCAAAGCATATTTTCCTATTGCAAGAGTGCCTGCGGAGGCGCTTGCTTAGATGAGAGTGGAGTTCCTTCACCTCCAACTGCTTTCTTTCCTCTCAACCTCGAACAGCCCCACAGCCTCTCTCTCGTGGGCTAACCAATGCGCCCTTACTAACAGTTATCTAATGCAAATATCTCATTTATGAGCCATATTCGCCTGAAAAAGGCAACTGAGAGCCAAGCAAGCAAACCGTAAGGCCCACTCGACCTGTATGGATTCCCCCGGCCCGGCTCTACCTCAGTGGATCTACTCTATTCTATTACCTCAGTGGATTCCGAACTTATATCAAATCAAGCAGTAGACTTCAAGTCTAAAGTTTCAGATATCAATAGTAGTGAATATCCATAGTCTTTTTCCAATATTCAATTGATCGTATGGAAAGGCGCCTACACGGAACCTATACGAAGGAGCAAACAAGCAACGGTAACTACTATACTTGACTTGCCCACAGAATTGACTAAAGCCAGAAGTAGAGAATCGGGCTATTTCAGCTCACAACTTTCAATATTGAATACTTTAGGCAGCTTATCGGATTCATAAGCAAGAAGTGGATCCTAGCTCAGGAGGAAAGAGCTAGCCTTCTTTCCTGTCTATAGATCACGAGCTTACTCGAAGTTAGGATTATCAAAGCTCACTTTCCGCCCTGTACTGTAGTTCAGAAAGCTGATTGAGGGCAAAACCTCTTCTTCTGTCTTCCCAGCCTCGAGAATCAAGCACCAACAAGGAATCGAGCACGAAGATAAAGCTCCTTTCAGGAAGAATATATTACAATTGCACTGATAAACCAATATCAGTCTCAAGGGAAGTTAGTACTTTCATCAGCCGTAGAAGGCTGAATATGATCAAAAGCTTGATTTAACTCCAGCGAGTGTAATACCTGAAGCGAGCCATAGAGCTGCTTCGAGGGGATAGGCGAGGTTGAGGTTCCCAAGCGGTAAAGACCATACAGGAGTTTTATGCTCACGGAAAGTCTTTAGTTCGCTGGTCTTTTTGATTTCCCACTTGCTCTGTGGGAATTGAAACCCCTGTTTGCTGTACTAGCCCCTGACCTGTGAGTGAGCCTACACTCTCTCTATTCGAGTGAGTTCCACTTCTTATATGCCATCTCTCCTCTCCAGCTTTTGATTGAGAGATTCGAGGAGGGAAACCTAGGAGAAAACAAAAAGAAGAGGATTCTACATCCTAGGAACAATCCTCAAAAGCTTTCTGTAATTCCTATGAACAAAGGAGTTTTTTAATTACACCAGCTAGGTAAGAAAAAAAAGAGAAAGAGTTAAAATCCCACAAAGCCACTAGGCCGAGAAAGAGACTTTTGTAGTGGAATTTCAAAAAGAAAAGGGTTTAGAATTGAATGATTAGAGTACCCACTCCGCGGTAAGAAATAGGAATTCTCTCGTTAACCCTATCATCAGTCAATATCAAAGGAAATGCTTTTAGTCTTTGAGTCACAGGAGGATGCTCTATAACCGGAGGCAGATTCGCAATAAGGGCTTGGCTCTGAACCAGCGACCGGAATACGGGCGAGCCCTCTTACGCATGTAGGGTTAGGATCCAAGGTAATTGAATCCGTCTCACTTCTGCGCTCTTTGCTAGGTTTGAAACCGATTGAAATAGCTTCCTGCGCCCACGTGTAGCGGTAGGCAGGAATGCTAATTTGGGGGGTTCGCTAGCTACTAACCCTCGGGTAGGACAGTCTTTCTGAAAGGGGAGGAAGGCAATGAATATTGTTTAGATATCCCCGTCAAAGCAACGAGCTGTTAGCTAGATGTCTGCCTCTTTGGGACAGTTAACTTCTTTTCTTTTTCCAGTCTTTGAGGGGAAGCGGTGTAGTCGGAATGTCTTGGCAAGAATAGGTTTTGAAAGAAGGGCTTGTTCTCAGAGATGCGGAATAAGCGCTGTTGAGGGATTGAGACAAAAAAGACTGATGCATAATTTTATAATAAGATAAGACATTCATCCCCCTTTAGAAGCCTCGAATGCAAGCCAAGCTGTTCGGAAGGGAATGATTGGACAAATAGACTTCAGGCCTGCAGGGTTGGTTTAATCGGATGCCCAAAAAATAGAGGTCTAATAGTAGTTGAGTGGGAGTGGGCGTAAAGGCTGTGAACGAATGGTCTGTTTGACATCGTCTGCATAAGAGAATTGTCTGTGAAAAAATCGGCTGTTAGAGAATGCGCTGCTAGTCTTAGCAGGTCTGGGACTTAAGGAATCGAATAGGCAGCTTGACTCATCTCTGCCAGGTTGGCCACCCGAAGATGGTAAACTCGGCCTCTTCAAGGATTCGATATCGTTCTTTCCCATGGACAGGGGAGTGCCGATCTTGCAATTCTTCCTGAGGACGTTGCATCCTCGTTGTCTTGTGGAAATCTTGCGTTGTGGCGTGATAAGGATTATGTGCTCACTTGTTCAGATAGGGACATCGACACCGACCTTTTCTGCCCTGGGGACTTGACCTCCCCACTTCATCCAGGTTTCCCACTCCTAGGTAATTACTTTTCCCCCATTGTAGACCTCATTTCCCTCCTTCCTGCGGGACTGGATTGTCGATATCGACCGAATTTGTACTAAAGAAAAAAGATCTTTTTTCCGCAACACTGCCTATGTTTGAGACGCCCTATCCATTGTGTTTCCTGCTGATCTTATTCAGACCCCAAGTGATTCCCTATTCAATTTGTCGATTTTCTTCTTCAATATATGAAAATGGCAGCTTACTAGACAGCGCAGAAGGTTTATTCTTTCCATAGATGCCCGATTCGTTTCCGATATGCGCTTCCCTTCCATCCGACTACACTGAACTCCTCCTAAAAAAGCGCGTAAGGTGCCACCCACCCTTTCCCCTTAGCCCTCTCACTCCCTAAGGAATGAAAGGCCACATCTAACTCTGTCCAAAAAACTGGAATACGAATGAGATCAGAAAGGCCATCATTCCAATCCCGTTTTGCGCCGGTGCTCCTTTAGTAGGTCCGATAAGCCAGCATATGATGCCCCCGCTGGGGCTGTTTCGAACTTGGTCCAGTCTAGCTCCAGCAACTCTTTTGATAGGCGTTCCATTTCCTCCTTTGTTTGGACTAATTCGAGTTTTAAAGCTTGGGCCAGTTCCTCATTTGTTTTATCAATGTGGTAACCATCTATTTTTCCAATGGACTCCCATTCTTCGAACTTCTCTCTTACAATTGGAAGAATAAAATTCTCTTTCATTGCCTCGTGTGTTTCACTTCCCGGTTTGATAAAAGAGTAGCGCTCTTCGTTCTCTCCGTTGTTGGGAGCACTATCAGAGTCGAGGTGGAAGAAGACGACGCGGACGAGACGGATTGTGGTGGAGTAAAGAATCGTTCTTTGTCCGAATCCGTTTCGGAGGATGCATGGCCGATAAGAGTAAGAGGAGAGTCCGAGGGATATTTTTGTATTGAAGAGGGGCCGGCATCACCCCTGTGCGGCCCTTGGTTAATTGTCTCCTTTCCTCCCGTCATATTCATTATGGTTCCGTCAAAGATCCCGAAAGCGGATAGAATCAAAACCAAAAGGAGCCATCCTTCACAGCCTAAGCCCCTACTCAACAGGACTCGACTCCCTAGAGAGCACCCCATTTTAGAAAGTAGGGACTGAAAGAAATCCATTGCGCCGAGTTTCAGACAAAGAAGATACAAAAGACTGGACATTGTTGCTACAAAGAGGAAAGGCATTGATTTTTTAAAAAGAAGAGTACCACCATGTTTGCCCAATAAGTGACTCAATTTTCGGAGTACCGGGTAATACTTGATCATCCGAGAATCCGCCATAAATCTCTGCCACTTTTTAGTGGCTACAGTTATTAACGCTTGATACACGTGGTGCATGGTTTAGCAATCAATTCCAAGCTTCCAGGTGTACTCTCGGTCTATTGACCATAATGAGCTGCAATAGTATGCTCAAAGATGGGAACAACCTTAA
>CM041014.1:27511410-27513910 GCA_022984855.1 Dimocarpus longan
GTTCCACCTGTCAGTTTCGGGTTTGGAAGTGAAAGAGAAAGTAAGACGCAAGGACGTTACCTACAAAAGTAATGAGTTCACTGTTCACGATTCCCTCCTTCTCTATGTTCCCTAGTGCTAGCTGTCACTTGCTTCTCCCAAGTAGCGTCCGCCGCACTACCTCCTTTTTCCATTGAGCCAGTTACTCCGTTCGCCGATTCTTCTTTTCTTGCCTTACCTCACCGTCCTATGATCAAGGATTTTCTCCACTTTCTTGTCAAACTGTTTCCGGATAAGATTAGGGGCATTATGGGCTTGTTGGACCATAAGCCAAGTCCTCAGAAAAGGGCTGGAGGAAGTTCACATGCACTATAGGGTATATTTGTAACCTATCAGGTAGTTTATAGTTTAAGCCAATAGGCCACCCGATCCAACCTCTTGATAACCTCGAAGGGGCCATCCTATTTTGGAACCAATCTGCGAAGGACTATACGTGCATACATAAAAGGACCGTAGAAAGGAGAGTCGAAGTCCTAGGCTAGGCCTCCGTTTAGGGCAGGTACTTATTGAGCCTACTATGGTATTCCAGCCACAAAGGTCTCGCTCTGACTTGCTCACGAAGAATAATTCTCGATCGAGAGGGACTGCCACCTCAAAGACTTCGCACTTTCAAGATGAGAGCTAGAGGCCAAAGACGAAAGGCTAGTAGCCTGGGAGATCTCTTTGATTTACAGCAAGCAGAAGAATCATTACACCGCAATGAACCAATTGCAAAGGATTTCTTGCTTCCATCAAAGAGGATTGGAATCATGGACTGGAATGGATTCCCAGAAAGAAAGTCAGACCGGTCTTTTCGATTGAGGGAGCCCCTTAATGGATGGCTTTTGCGGAAGCCTCCGGTCAAACAGGAGAGCGAAGGTTGCTTTCTCACTGATTGATTGGAGCGAATCCTATCTGCTTCCATTCATGGACTCTCGCTTGGTATGCTGCCGCGCATCCCTTTAGTGTTGATCTTGACTGGGATTTCGATGCACCACCATTGGCAAGTTGTCTACTCGCGATTTTATCTCCTTCCCGAATGGAGAGCGCTATTGGACGGACTATTTGATCTATCGGAAAAAGGCCTATCCAACAAAGGAGGGTCTATATGCTTTGGCTTTCCCGCAAAGCCTTTCCCGAACCAGAGATTAGCACATACTAACCCGATCGAAGAGAGGGGAGGATCCTACGCTTAGACCGACTGCATCGATAACACTATATCTTATCTGCTGAACTGAAGGCCCTTCCCGCGATAGCATAGTAATGATTGCTTTCCAATTGAAAAAGGAGGACCGCTCTTGCCACATCCTAACGAAACAGCTGCTTCCATCTCCCATGGGCATAAAAGATGGGTTTTGAAAAGCACACCGGATCATCGGCGAACGGCAGAACAAGAAAATAGTGGAAATCTCGAGAGTTTCAATCCCTTGACCCAGATCGATTGCTTTTGTGGTGGCATAGCCTCGTAGGTGCGTGAGGGGAAGCGATAGGCATAGCTTGCGATGACCTAACAGTCCTTGATTTTGAGATTTTGAGTTGAATAGAACGACTTGAAAGAATAGATATTGATAGGGCCAACGGCCCGATGCCAGTAGTTTCACCTTTTTGGGCATGACATTGCTCCATATCTTTCGATCTTGTACCTGGTGATGTACTTCACACAAACAGAGTCTCTAGGAACAACGAGAACTCCTCCTTGTCTTCTAGATCAGTACTGCGCACCTCTTTGATCAGGATAAGCTGACTCACGCACGAGACATAGTCTTCCCAAATTTCTCAATCTGGGACTCCGTCTTGACTGAAAAAAGCTGGATAGCTCGCGGCAGAACCTCGACCTAAACGATACTACGTACAAAATTCTAGATTTCAGATAGTAACCCGGCTAAGTAAGTAACTGGTAGTGGCTGGTAGTAGTTCCCCAACTCATGATGAGCCCATTCTACAGCTCCAGGTTTATAAACCACGTCAAATCTGAGGTTGAGAGATGGTACTCTAGTTGAATCCACCCCTATCCCATCCTAGTAGGCCTGGAAAGTAGTATAGCCCTACTTGAGGGGGAGTCACGTCCGTCATGAACAATAAACTAGGGGCTACGAAGCTGATCGTTAGAACGCTTTCGAAGCATGATTCTAAGTGGGCCCATCGCCTGAAAGCCCGGGCATCTCTCTATTGATTTAGTCCACATCTCTAGAATAATACAAGGTATATACAAGATCTCAGGAACGGATCGATCGCAGGCAGCAGTTCCTCCACAGCACTGAATCCGAAGAATTGGTTGAATCCGACCGGTGGGAAGAAGATGACTCGTACCCGCCAGTGTTCCTCCGTGGTGAAGAAAGAGGACCATCTTCGAATCCTATCATTGCCATCAACCCAACCCCACTTGAAAGACTGAGCGAAGGCACTACACTCTAAAAAGGAAGGTCCTACCACTCTGTCGAAGGGGCAGTCCGTCAGGTTAGCTTCGCTTTCCACGCGGGCT